>KK116320.1:88647-173350 GCA_000611955.2 Stegodyphus mimosarum
ATGAAAACACCCTTCTGAGATAACTTTAGAGTTTAATCGTAAAACGGATTCATCATTCTTTTTTAATGTTGATAAGTTAATACAATTTATTCGATCGGAATTAGAATGTCGGGAAAGAAGCCATCTTTTGCTCTCTACCCATAAATCAGAAAACACTTCCTGTGCTTATAAAGAGAAGAAGGGAGGGAAGGAGAGCCAGGGACCAGGGAAGGGGTCAATTACGGGGCACTTAGGCAATTTGCCTTTATCCCCACATCATCATTTAATATATTATCGCCAAAAGAGGGGTTTCGCAAAAGGTAAAAATTTAGTGCCAAAAATTTGGGAAAATCCAAATAAGAATCCTGCCTTCGCAGTGACAAAAAAGGTAAAAACACTGAAGGACTTAATTTAGTAGATTTTTGTGTCGAAATAAGGGCCAGAATCAATTTAGAAGGGTTACATCATGAAGGGAAGGAGAGTATAACGTCTTCTGCTTACCAGCTCTTGGCGCCAGTTAGTGAAAACAAAACTACTAATTGGTGTCTGTTCTGTAATACATCTAAACATGTTACTGAAAAATGTGAGTCATTGACAGTTGATGAGAAGAGAAATTTATTGCGTAAGCAAGGAAGATGTTTTTTATGCTTGAAATCGAAACATCGAATGAAGGAATGCAAAAGTGGTGTCGTTTGTTCGAGATGCAAGGGCAAGCATAATCGTTCTATATGCTTTCAGGCTGAGAAAGAACTAAAAGAAAAAAATGACAGTGTACCAAGATTCGCACGTTCTTTCAACATTCTCTGGGAATAAAATTAAAACCATTTCGCTCCAAACGTGTTGCGTAACACTCCGAACAAATACGCAGTCGGTTTTAATAAGAGCTCTTCTGGATTCAGGTAGTATGCGTTCTTTCGTGGCAAAGGAAATCGCCGATAAATTGAAACTTCCTATTATTCGATCAGAAACTCTTTCAGTATATACGTTTGGAAATAAAACACCCATTAGAAAAACATTTAACGTTGTTAAGATAAAGTTAGAAAACAAGGAAATACCGAATTCGAAAATCCAAATTGAAGCCCTCGTGACTGAACAAATTTCGAGTTCTGATTTACCACCTCCTAATATGAATAAACACATTATAGGCAAACAGTTAGAACGTTTACAACTCGCAGACTCTTGGGATTGTAAGGAAAAAATAACTCTTTTGATAGGAGCTGATTATTATTATGATATAGTGACTGGGAAACTTAAACGTTTAGACAAACATTTAGTAGCTGCAGAAACGCTATTCGGTTGGTCTCTGCTAGGTTACACTAAAGGTACAAGGTGCACTTCTACAGCCTTTAATATTGTAGTTGAGGAAGATATAATATCTGATCAGATAAAAAATTTTTGGGAGCTTGAAAGTTTAGGTATAAAGCCTGAAAATGAATCATCTGATCCATTGGAAGATGCTATAATGGAAAAATTCGAATCGGAAATTTTATACAAAAATTCTCGTTACAAGGTTAGGCTGCCATGGAAGTCTGATAGAAAATATGAGTTACACAATAATAAAGCGGTTGCGGTGAAACGATTTGAGAAACTCATAAAGCGATTTCAGAATAACCCCGAACTTTTTTATTCATACCAGACAGTTTTACAAGATTATTTACAACAAAACATCATTGAACCAGTTCCAGACACTGAACTCAAATCACAATGTGAAACCCAAATCACATTTTATTTGCCTCACAGAGAAATCATTCGCAGTGATCGAACTACTAGTAAACTACGTATCGTATTCGACGCGTCCTCACATGAACCTGGTGAAATTTCGTTGAACGACTGCTTATATATTGGTCCAAATTTGTATCCTGACATTTTCGAACTTTTATTAGCCTTCAGACTTCATCCTGTAGCCTTTATAAGTGACATAAAGCAGGCTTTTCTGCAGATAGAAGTAGATGAGAAAGACAGAGATGTAACACGTTTTTTGTTTACAGAAAACCCATTCGAAGATCCACAAAATTTCATAACTTACCGATTCACTCGTGTGTTATTTGGCGTAAATAGCAGTCCGTTTTTATTGGCTGCAACCATTAAACACCATTTGAAACAATATAAGAAAACCTACCCTGCCACTTGCGAATTCCTAAATGATCACATTTATGTAGATGACATCATTGGAGGACACCAAAATGTTAAACTTGCTTTCAATACCAGTTTAGAATGCATCAGCATTTTTAGAGATGCCAGTATGATTCTACATAAATGGCATACCAATTCTCAAGAACTGCGCGAACTGTGGATTAAAGAAGGTATTGAATGCGAAGAATCTCCTCAAATTTCGGAAGCTAGAAACCCTCCATTGAAAGTGTTAGGAGTCGCTTGGGACAATCAAAATGACTCAATTTACTTTGATGTCAAAAACTTGATAACATTTCTGTCAAAACAAGTTAATACTAAACGTTTTGTCTTGCAGGCAATAGGACGAATTTTTGATCCTGTAGGTCTATTATCTCCGTTTGTACTTAGAATCAAAATCATATTGCAACAAATCTGGGTACTTGCTTTAGACTGGGATGATGAACTACCAGAAAATTTATGTTCTGTATGGAAAAAATGGTGCAAAGAAGTTTCCAGTTTGGACGAAATCGGTATTCCACGATATTATTTTTCTGCAATTGGTAATAGTGATGTGGAAAGGATTGAGCTGCACTGTTTTTCTGACGCTAGCAAAAAAGCGTATGGTACAGTAGCGTATCTGCGTATAATTTCCAGTAATGAACAAATATTTACGGTTTTTGTTGCTTCCAAAACTAGAGTAGCGCCTTTAAAACCGCTCACCTTACCTAGGTTGGAACTTATGGGAGCTCTTTTATCGGCTAAGTTAGGCACTAGCATCGTTAAAGTTTTGAAGTTACAACTTTCTTGTTTTTTCTGGAATGATTCGAAAGTCACACTCTTCTGGATAAAGGACTGTGCAAAGAAATTTAAGCTTTTCATTAAAAATCGTATTCAAGAAATACAAAATTTAACATCCCCAGAAAATTGGCATTACTGCCCCGGAAAAAGTAACCCAGCTGACTTGGCTTCGAGGGGAGCTAAACTTCATGAGCTGAAAAACAATCCTATCTGGTTTCAAGGGCCAGAATGGCTTAGAATGTCGTCTGAATTGTGGCCTCGACAGAACGAAGAAAAACCTATCGTTGAAGAAGAATTAGAATACCGCAAGAACATTAATGATATTTATGAATTTGTGTGCACGGCAGTTGAAGAAAGGCTAATAGACATCTCAAAATATAGTAATTTAAGAAAATTGTTGAGAATAACTAGTTGGATGAAGCGATTCATTGGTAAAATTAGGAAAACGAACCATTTGACAGGTTCATTAACAACCGAAGAATTAGTAGATGCTGAAAATTATTGGATTAGATCTGAACAAGAACGCTTTTATCCCAAAGAAATCGAGTCTCTGAAAAAGGCAAATAAAGTCGAAAAAAAATCATCTTTATATCTTTTTGATCCCTTTTTAGACCAGAATGGGATACTGAGAGCAGGTGGAAGATTGGAACATTCTAGTTTGTCACATGATGAAAAACATCCTGCGATTCTTTCAAGAAACTCCTGGCTAACGAATTTAATAGTAGAAAGTACACATGTTAAAATGATGCATGGAGGAGTAGCAACAACCTTAGCTGAAATTCGTAGTCGTTTTTGGATCCCAAAAGGACGTCAGTTTGTCAAGAAAATAATAAACAAGTGCCTTATATGTAAAAAATATTCATTGAAATCTGCCGACCAGACCACTTCTCAGCTTCCAGAAGATAGAATCAATGAGACGCCGCCATTCTACGTTTGCGGCGTAGATTTTGCTGGACCGATTTACGTAAAAAACGTCGAAGGGAATCAAAAAGCCTATGTAGCATTATTTACTTGCGCTACCACTAGAGCCATACATCTGGAACTAGTACCGAATCTCTTTACGGATTCTTTCTTGACGGCATTCAAAAGATTCACCTCTAGGAGAGGCAACTGTAGAGTAATTTATTCGGATAACGCAAAAACTTTTAAAAGGGGACAAAAGGAACTCAAAAATTTCTCTAAACTGTTGTCAAATAAGAAATTCCAAGATTTTCTGTCGAACGAGAAAATCGATTGGAAGATAATAATAGAATGAGGGGCTTGGTGGGAAGGCTCCCACGAGAGATTAGTAAAATCAGTGAAAGAATGCTTAAGGAAAATTCTCGGTAAAGCCTTGCTAACATCTGAAAAACTGTCAACGGTTTTAGCAAAATAGGAAGCTGTTTTGAATTCTCATCCATTGACCTATGTGTACAGTGACCACAAGGAACCACTGCCACTGAAACCAGTCAATTTCTTGATTTTCGGAAAAAAAATTCTACACTACCTATCAACTTTAACTCCATTGTTAACAATAGCTTTACCAAGTTCTTTCTGACCAAAAGAAAGATTTATCAAGATTTATTGGTTAGGCAATTGTGGACTAAATGGAAAACACAATATTTAATGGATCTTCGGTCAGCTCGTCAATTAGAGAATCCTAACTTTTATGATGATCTCAAAGTTGACGATCTCGTCTTAATAGAAGGGAATAATAAGTGCAAACTTTTGTGGAAGTGTGGCAGAGTAATAAAAGTTTTTCGTGGTCGTGACGACAAAGTCCGTTCTTGTGAACTAAAAACTGCTGATGGAACAATAATAAGACGACCAGTTCAATTATTATATCCTTTAGAACTTTAAAAACAATTTTTATTATTTAGTAATATGAGTTGATTCAATATGTTTTTGTGCTATTGTTTATTTTTGCTATTTTAGTTTCATATGATTACGAATAGTTTAGATTTATTGAAGTAGTGTCAAAATTATATTTCATATTAACATTCATTTTTATAGAATTTAGTGTAATTACTATAGTTTGAGTATATTTTCTATTCATTTAATATACTTATTAGTTGTTTTATAATAATATGTCAAAATACTTATTGATATAAATTTGATTGTTGTTAGATTAATGTGAACTCTTGACAGAGTTCAGGTGGGGAGTGTGTGGAAATTATTTTGATTAATTGATAGATGGCGCTAGCGTTTCGTGTGAAACGTGACATGCCTTTTTTGAATTTCGGCAGACTCTCCACCTGGATCTCTACGGATAGGTAGATATATAGATTCGTGCGTAGCTTCGCACACTAGTCGAATAGGAACAACGAAGCTCCTATTAAAATATTTGATATTTCGATTGGCATTAGTATTTCGATCTTTTATAATCAGTACAAATCTGTAAGTGATTATTTGTAAATAATATACATATTAAACTTTACGTTTTTAAAGTTACTCAACCTTTGATTTCTATGACTCTTTGAATTTTTGAATCAGTGGGCCACTGCATGCTTCTTGTTTTCTAGTTAATATTCTTGTTCACAAGCGGCAGAATAAATAATTTTGACTTGTTATCATGGTACTGAGCACGGCTAATGGATTGGCTGCGTATAATTTTTGGACATTTCTCATGCGTAAATTGAATCCGAACTGTTCCCTTCCTACACACAAAAGTACCCCTTCTAAAGCAAATATTCTCGTGTACTTTGATTGTAATTGATTCATCTATGAACCATTCTTTAACATCCGAATAACTATTGTATGTTTAAAAGTACACATTTTTATATCAGTTATCTTAGAGTGATTGGAACGAAACTAGACTTTTTAGAACACATTTTTTTCTACATAATTAGCAGTTACA
Source organism: Stegodyphus mimosarum (assembly GCA_000611955.2). Classification (NCBI taxonomy): domain Eukaryota; kingdom Metazoa; phylum Arthropoda; class Arachnida; order Araneae; family Eresidae; genus Stegodyphus; species Stegodyphus mimosarum. Next base: position 94,373 of record KK116320.1, read on the forward strand.
GTAAAGCTAGCTAAAACGATTTATCTTGAAATTCAAAATTTTAAACTTCTTTTTCGCATCAAACAATTCATATGATTATTTCATAATAAACAGGTAGAGGTTGAAGCAAGACCGAGTAGGCATCCCAGTAGCCTTATTAGTCATCTCCGGCCTTGCTAACTGTTAAGATTCCACCCCGGATGAAATTCGAAAACAGAACACTTCCTCTACCATCAATCGCTGGGGAGCATTCCGGCTTGTCGCGTATTATGAATTTCCTACTGCACGCTATACATCCATGCCTGCTTTCTACGCGATTCGAATCCGACTCTTTCGATAAAGCAGTCAGCAACGTCTGAGTTGCTTTCGTAATAAACAGGTGCAGGTAAAGGTGGGCTAGCACTCCTTTAATACCATAGGTGATTCAGGTGTTGCTGAATCTAGCTAACTGTCAAGTTTCCGCTCCAATTTCAAAGGAGAACACCCTGGGAGCGGTCCTAGGGTTTCCCGCTCCTCTTTACCAAACTCAAGATCCTCAACACCAAACTCAAAGGACTTTCGACTAGCCGTGAATTTTGAGTATCCCTTACCGCATAGACAGTATACCTTTACAAACATCCATGTCTTCTATTCGATTTGAACCCCCTGCATTACGCCGCATATAGAAGCATACCTGGTGAAAAACGGTGAAGGGTCAATCGGCGCAATGGCCTCCGTGAGCTCAACACCCATTTGCTGAGTCACCTATCAATGGTCACTGCAGCCAATAGTGTCCCAGTTAGTCGTCAGAGAGTTGATAGCGATGCATCAGGGGCTGTGATGGTAAGCAACGATCGGACGACTCGGTCGACCACTACTTTCTTGACGCTCTTTATGGCCATGGTTCACCCATTCATACCAACATTGTTGAAATGGTAGTATTGCTCCGACCAAAATGTTTAGCTATCCTGCGATATGACCACACTGCTTTCTTCAGCCTTGCACGTCTTCTCTCAAAAACTGCACTGGTGCAGTCCACGAGGATCATTGAATTTATACCTTACCACTGGAATATTCTCTGTTTTTCAAACATAAGTCTCTTCATCGGGGGTCCAGAATCAAGAATCTGGAGGTTCCAGATGATTATCCGTGATAAAAGGGTTACGGCCCGCCATTTTCGACAACGAATGGGCACAGAGTGATTCATCGTAAATTCGATGTAAATGTAGCGTAAGATAAGAAGTAATGTAAAGATAAGAGATGAGAAGTAATGCCGAGCAGTCCACGTAGTTGGCGGTAATAACAACATGACAAGTAAAATCTCCAGATTCATAAAATGGCGCACCTTACAGTGGTCTCTGTGCCCCCGGGCCTTTGTGCATTATAGTGCTGATCGAACCTTTTTAGCGAAATGGTAGTAGAGGTTTCAAATTAAAAAAATTCCGCTGCTTCTATTTGGTCGCCCTTGAGGGGATGGGCAAGTGTTAACGAAGAGCACATCTCTTCAGGAGATGTTTGCCTTTGACGAATTTCCGCCTCCTGCATAATACGGAGGGGAAGTGCCAGTCCGTGTATTGTCATAACATCAGATGTTATCGGAATTCGTTTGTGTAATAACTACCATTCGAATCCCCAACTGCAGTGCGCTGGAGCTTCAGCTAGTCAATCATTGGCTGGCAAAAGCTAATCATTTGCATATTCTGTTGTAAGGTAAGGCCATACGCAATTTCGCCCCATTCAGGTAATTCTTTTTTGATGCGTCGCTTCTTGTGTTTTATAGCGCAATATAAATCACATAAACTGCTTTTTCGTAAGCATACTACTAATTAAGCGTTACTCTTGAGCACCTAAAAATTTAATATTTTAAAACTACTTTAGGTATTATTTACAAGCCAGTTTATTTTTTGTTTTTGTTTAATGCAAATTTTTTTTTGTTTAATGCAAAAGAATGTATATGGTCACTTTAAAAGAAAAAAGACTAAAGTGACTTAAGTTTATAGTTATTGAAAACACAGTACATTTCCGTACTTTCTAAGAAATATATTTCCTTGAGTTTTAGTAGAAATCCAAATACTTAATTAGGATTTCTGATAAGACTTCACACTCTATGAGATCGGGCTACTATTACTATAATTGTTAGAATATTATGAATATTATTATTACTCAAAGTACTAATATTATTGATATTATTATTGAGCTACTAAAGCCGGCAATCTTTCGAATAATTTCTACTTTGCGAGTAGCATAAATTTGCGCGGTTTAACCTTGAAACTAGACTCTTAGACAAAAAAAAAAAAAAAAAAAAAAAAAAAAAAAAAAAAAAAAAAGACGCACCACGACACCCCGAGAAGATATAGAGCAAATTGGACACAAATTGATATGCTTACAGCTTTCGACGGAAAATGCATAATTTTACATTTTGGCTGCCAGTGAATGAACTGTTGTCGCTACAGCGCATCTGATCTGTGCAACTGGCAGGATATTTAAGAGGAGAAATTACTATTCCAGGTCATAAATTCTTCACGACTTTCATTCCGTGTACTCTGGTAGACAGTAACTATGCCTCGCATACAAGTGCGCGAACGATATGCGCAGATGTCGGAATTTGAGAGAGGTCGTGTAGTTGGGCTCAAAGAAGCCGGTTGGTCTTATCGGCGAATAGCTCGACATCTGAGCAGGAGCTATGCCACTATTAGACGATGGTGGCAGGAATAGGTGAACCATGATCGCACACAGCGTCAAGAAGGAAGCGGTAGGCCTAGAGAAACGACAGAACGTGAAGACCGACCAATCTTCAGAGCGGCACTCACAGCCCCGGATGCATCATTATCATCGATTGTACGAGCAACCAGTGCTTCAGTCACCGCAAGGACCATTCATAGACGGCTCACAGAAAAAGAGCTGAGGTCACGGCGCCCCTTGCGCCGACTACCGTTGACCTCTGTACAACGTCAAGCCCATTTGCAATGGTGTCGGGCTCATTCGCACTGAAATGTCACTAACTGGAGTAAAATAGTCTTCAGTGATGAGTCCCCCTTTGAACTGAGCCCCGATGACCAGCGAAGCCGAGTCTAGAGACGTCCCGGTGTAATACCAGCCTGACTGTCTTCCGGCAGACAAGCCGACAACCAGGAGTGATGGTCTGGGGTGCCATTTCATTTTATAGTAGGACCCCTTTGGTTGTCATCCGTTGCAAACCTTATAGCACAGCGGTACTTTACGAAGTTCTAAGGCCCGTTGTGTTGCCCTTCATGTCACGGCACCCTGAGCTTATATTTCAGCAAGATAATGCTCGCCCTCACACTGCACATGTTTCTACTGCTTGCCTTAGTGCTTGTCGAATATTACCTTGGCCAGCAAGGTCGCCGGATCTCTCCTATTGAGCACGTTTGGAGCATCTTGGGCAGGGCCCTCCAACCAGCTCGGGATGGCATCCGCAACCTTTATCAATCGATGTCAAGCCGAATAAGGGCCAGAGGTGGACAAACGCGTTACTGACTTTTTCACTTTGTGAAGCTCTATCACTTCAATAAATCATCCAATTTTTCTCAAATTGTAATCATTTGTTTTTCTGTACATGTACATTACTTCTACCGATTTTCGTCCCATTCGGATAAATCCTTCTTGGTGCGTCGTTTTTTTTTTTTTTTTGGTCTAAGAGTCTTTGGTCTGCTACCACTTATTGCTGTAATTACAAAATGAGGGAATATGAGCTCTTTGTAGTCTTACTGGAAAAAAGAAATGATTTTTTTTAAAGAGATAGAAATTTCTGATGATCATACGATCTGAGTTTAAAATATTCCTGTTGGGAAATTATGCTTATAAATTGAAGGAATGAAATGAAGCTTTTTAAAATGAGTTCTTCATATCAGTTATCTTAGAATTAACATACTGATTATTCCGTGGTAAATTGTAAGCACTTTTTTGACAAACGAATTGCCGAAAACTACCGATTGTCTTAATACTGCCCAGCAGCAGCTATAATTGCTTGCAATAACTGTAAATTAACCAATTACGAAATCCTCAAAGCAAATTAGGTACGATTATAAAAGTACAAATCAAATCAAATCACATATATGCTTCGTTTTGTAAGATTTTAATTTAACTAACCCATTTGCTTTATTACTTTGCCACCCAACCGGTATAGTGGTTAGCGTCGCTGACTGACGTGCCGAAGGGCTCAGGTCGAATCCCAGAGAAGAAAAGGTTGTTTGTAAATGTATAGTGTCGGTGCGGCATGGCAGCACTGTAAATATGCGGCGAGCCGAAAGTCCTCTAGTGCGGTTTGGTGGTAGAAGAGATGAGTGGGAGACCCTCGGACTCAACTCCCCCCCTGGTTGCTCTCATTAAAATTGGGGGGGGGGGCGGAACTGAGCTAAATAGCACTGTCACCTGAAAGGTGCTCAAGGCTGTTACTAACGGCAGGCGCCTTGGAGCACTCCTCTAGCGCTACTTGGAGCACGAGGAAGCGAGGAATTTCGTGGGTTTGGGCTGACTATGTCAAACAAGTGAGAATAAGCAACAACAATACAATAACTTTATTACTTTGAATTCACTTTCGCTTTTTTCAAATCTCGTGGTAATTAAAATTACTTAAAATATAAAATAGGATTACAGTTCTTTAAATGTCATGCATTAAGCTTCAGCTAGTCGCTTTTGTTTCATCAATACTTATAATTGAGCCAGCGTTTAGTAGAACGTATTGACTTTGTATGTCGTATTCAACTTAATTTCACCGCCTGTTCTGACGTGTCAGCCAGTTCTGTTTCTGATAAACTAGTGGAATTTATTTAACCGTCAGTTTGGAATATTAGTACATTTTATCTTAAACCTTTACTTTAATTTGTAATAACTCTAATTAGAGGCAGGAAAGATGATAAGTCTCCTGACAGTCTCTATGATTATTGAGGTGATTTTGGTTATTTAAAGAAATAGAATGACGGTGTAATTTTTGGGCACATTTTATTCGAAGGTTGAGGCAAAATATGGATGTACGGAACTTTTCATTTTTAATCTCCTAATACAGCTTCTGTTGATTCTGTGCTTTGTATATACTGAAACTAACTCTAGACAACTGACCCAGTGTTCACCACGATTTTCGGAAATTCATTAGATGAATGGAATAAGCTGAATCAGTTGTAGCTTAAATATGTTACATGGTAGAAACTATAATAAATAATGTGAAAACTAGCTAATACGAATTACGAATAGCTTATACGATATTACGAATGACGAAAAACTACCTACGCAGCTACCTCGTTCGCCTACGTTTGAACGCAGGTCGAACTACTAGGATTCAACGGTTTCAACCACCCAGCCATTAGTGAGGCCGAAGTCAGGTAAAAAATCATTAATACTAATCACATGGGGTTTCCTAACTAAGTTCCATCCACGCAGTTAATTAAAAAGCCTGGATACCGCATGACTTCCTTGTACGGAATATTAAATTAATGTAAATTATTTCCTCGAATTTCATTAGAGGTAGATTTCTCATTCAATTCAGTTCTCACTTCGCGGTAAGACAAAAATGCATAAAATATCTCCATTAAAATGCATTAATTATCTCCATTATCTTCATCCTCAAAATATCTTCATTAAAAATTGAAAATTATAGAAAAAATAAAAAAACAAATACAATTAAAATTAAAGTTTTTACGCAAAATTAAGCAAATAGGCCAACAAGCAACAAGGCAGATTTTTCGGGGCATAAAACTGAGTTTACTTTTGGTCCCACTAAGCAAAAAAACATTGAAGGTGCAGAAACTGATTTAATTCTCTCTTCTGCTAAGTTTCAAAAGTAAACAAATATGGCTGCTATGGTAAACAAAAATTAGACTTAGCCGCACTTAAGCAACTTTTAAATGTTGATAATTCTACAACTATTGCATGCAGATTAGCTAAAGCCATGAAAACCTTAACCGGGAGATAAGAATTCATTTCTAAAGCAAGAAATAAACAATTAACCAACAGATAAGAATTTTAAAAAAATGATCTCACGGCGCAGAGTAACAGAGTAGATAAATATATATATATACTTTTGGTGCGGCTAATTGCGATCAAAAAGGGAAGTGCACAACTATATGTTATAGCAGTCTTATATATAAAATTTCAATGTTATGGAGGATACTCGTTTTTGAGTTATACGAGATACATACACAAATGCGTACGTAAGTAAGTGGTGACATCACAATAAAAGTCTTTTCTGAATCCATTTTAAATCAATTTTATAACACGTTTGGTGAAAAATAGTCCTTTATTCTGTCTTTATGTACAGATGTCAAGCAAAAACATGGTTAAATTACATTCGATAGGGGTCAAAATGGATATTTTCCTTGAAATATGGTATCTGGAATTTTACATGATTACAATACTTTCTTTACTTCATACAAGGAAGTAAAAAATGAATCAGTCATGCTACATTAGTTCCAATAATAAATTTGCATGTTAGGAAATAGTGTATTTTGAGCTGCAATAGCTTAAGTTCAGCACTTCTGAAAAAAAATATTTCTTAAATATGATATCCCTAATTCGCTTGAATTGCTTATAACATAAAATTTATCCTAATTCTGTTTTTGATTAATGACAATTGGGCCATAAAATATGTATTGAAGAGATTTGATTGGAGAAACGTAAGATTAATTATCAGGGAAGGCAATAAAGCAAATTTCTTGGTTGATGCTAGAGTCACATTTTTTTTTTTTTATTTATTACACTAATAGCACTTTGAAACGAAAATATACTGATCGAGCACATGACAAAGAAAGATGAACCACTACCAAGCGCATTGTTACGTGTGCATGGGTTCGTAAAGAATTGAATGCACACAGAACCGACGATAGCTTGATAAAATTTATTTTATCGAAAGAAACACTTTACAGTCCTAGAACTTTACTCGTTTGGCTATTTTGAGTATGGCAGAGCACAATCACTAATTACCGCTTCAAACTACTAAGAACGTTAAACACAAAGCTGTGCAACGCGTATCTAAGAAGCGAAGATCGCAGGTGACAGGTGAAGAGCGGATCAGTATACCCGGGCGACTTACTAGGACTATTCGGTATCGTCTGGAATCCGCAACAGTACAAGGCGAGAAGTCTTTGGTATTTTGAAGCACGGCGTCAAGAGCTTAATGGAAACTTTTGTTGATGCTGTATACTGAAATTTGAGCATTTTAAATTGATATTTAAACATTTTACATAATACCATAATTGTTTACTAACGCACACACCGCAACGTATACATAAATATTACGCACTAATAATTAAACATTACGGTGGGGCATTTTATACGCACTTAGGTTTCTCAGAACTTTAAAGTTGTCTCTGAACTAAAAATAGAGAACTGATGCTTTCTCCGAGCTTATATCGTTTTCCTCCGGCTGCCGAGAAATTTCAAGTACTCTCCATTTCTAAAATTACTGGAAGACATACATATATGGTTAAAGTTGCAAATAAGGGCCGGATATGGTTACAGCTCCATATAGGGATTAATCACAGTTATACGGGGACTGGACCAAGATGTCGGCAAGTTTAGCAAATTCTGGTATTTCTTCCCAAATTTGGCGACAAAAATTAGTGGCCAGAAACATCAACAGCTTGGCATTTCAGCAACATAGCCATTTTACCTCAATATTAAATAGACCTGCCCCTATAATCTTAATTTTCCGGCACAGCTTCGCGCTCTTCAGACTTTTCATGTTACAGTATTTTAAAATAAAATAAGCGCAGATTTAATGTATAATAATGATAAAAAAATCTGAAAGCTTTCAGATCTTACGTTACACCCAAAGGGACTTTAAAGTTTTGTGTGTTACCTTTATTTATTAAATATTGTGGTCATTGCACCTAAACCATAAAATTCAATTCACTAGCAGTACCTCAAAATAATTTTAAAATGAGCATATCTTTAGAATTTTCGACACACCGTCTCGCGCGCTTCGCGATAAAAATGGTATTTTTTCAATATAGTGTATAAGGTATTTTTTCCGCCTTCTTAACATGCATTCGTGTTGTAGTGGTCAGCAGGACGGTGCGTATTTGAGAGGTCCATGGTTCGAGTCCCGGCGAGGGCAATGCTCATTTTTCATCTCTCCCGCTTTCAAAAAATACCTAATGTCTCTACAAGTGTTGCCACTGCTCGCTTTGAAATCATTGAGTTTGTTAATCAAGAATTCGTTAAAGTGTTACAAAATAAGAAATTGATAATGAAACAAATTTCAAATTAGGGCTTTCAGAGGCCCATATTTAGTGGAAGATTACATTATTCAAAATTGGATTGTTCTAGGTACCGTTGTTTTATTACAGTGCGAGGAACATATATACGTTTATGCAGATTCTTCATTATTTAGTTTCTTTAAATATAATACAGGGCGAAAATATTTGGTGGCAACAATTTGGAAGGTGATACGCAGTTTATAGTGGTTCAACGGAAAATGCCAAAACGAAATTAATAGCCCTTTTGGGCTAACGCTGTTTGGACTAAAAAAACTACAATTTCAAATATAATGTCGCAGTAAATTATTTACATATATACAAAATTCGTAACAGTACATATTGTCACTAATGAAAAGCAATGTCAAGGATGTAATACTTCTCAGTTATTACATGTTACTAATAAAGTTTTTTACATTAAATACGAAATTTCGGAATTGTTTCTCTGCGCGTTTCAAAGCTGAAATAATAAATAAATAATAATAAAAAAATCTGAAAGCTTTCAAATTTTATATTTCGCCCAAAGGTTTTTTTTAAGTTTTGTCTGTTATCTTTATTTATTAAATATCATGTTCTTGAAGTGGCATTTATAATGAACCAACGCAAAATGCCAAAACGAAATTAATAGCTCTGAGCTAACGCCCTTTGGGCTAATAATAAGTAATAAAATTTTTAAAATTTTAATTTCTAATATTTCCTGCGAATTTAGCGCCTTGTAGTTGTTTACTTCAAGCAACTGCCTCGCTCACCACTATTGAATCGTCACTAGTTAGTCGGTTACCGTATATTTCCGAATATAAGAAAATTTTGGCTGGATTTGCTGCAAACATTCAGCCAAAATTGAAAACCAGTCTATAAGCCGAATTTAAAGTCATCCTATAAATCCAGCAATATATGTTGCTAAAAATGGGAATAATTGATAGTCTGATATAGACCTGTTAGACAAGTCGAAGGTAAAGGAGAGTTCACCTTCATTTTCTGTTTAGAAGACAGTTTAGAAGAAAGTGAGAGCACAGTAGAATGAAAAAAAACAATTTTGACGCAACAGTTTCGCCTTCTGCAAAGTTTTGCGCATGTACATAATTTAGCTTTTTGGCAACAGAGTGGCAAATTTTATTTCGGTTCTCAGTTATCATAATTATCAACAAACCTCCCCTTAATTGCTGTCTCTCTTATTTACAAGTAAACAAAAATTTTAATTTCGGCTATATACTTAAAAATGCCTAGAAAGAAAAAGACTGTATTTTCCAAATTTTAAATTCATTTTTTTCTCTTTAGCTCAGCAAAGAAAGTTAAAATGGTTACGATATTAATGGCGAAATGGAAGATGATGAAATTCACCAGGATTAAGCAAAGCATTCAGAAAACCAAGAAAATTCAGAGTTGGATAGTGATATTAAGAAATTGTGTCGAATACTTTTAAGATTAAATAAATTTATTAAAATGTATATCAGAATTAAATCACATAAAAATACTTTTTAACTGTTTAACTAATAATATCATTTCATAATCAAATTATTAGCTCAAAAGGGCATTAGCCCAAATGGGCTATTAGTCTCGGAACGGGATTTTGCGCTGAATCCCAATAAAGGGCTTTGTACCTACAGAAATCAAATTTTGAATAACATAGTTCTCCACTCGAGCATGGGCACCTCGACGCTCGAATTTTGTATTTCATATTTTGGTAAAACTTTAATGAATTTTTGATTTACAAACTCAACGATTTGAAAGCGAGCAGTGGCAACACTCTACGGGATGAAGCATTTTTACCTTCAGCTCGTGAGACTGTCAACTGAAAATTTTTAAAATCTGCTGTTTTTCAATATTTTGCTATTGAATTGCGTTTTAAGTGGCATAAGTGCGAAGAACGTAATATTTAATAAATATCTATCTACATTTCTGAAATTCCACCCGTTCATTGAAAAGCATGGCAGGAATTTAGTTAATAAGTTAACACACAAAACGTTCATAATAAAGAGATTAAACAAAAGTTTTGTAAACTATCTTAGTAAGGAAACCGAACATTGATATGATAAACCGAGAAAAGACTGAAAAAAATAGAAAACGTGGATGCCAACACTTAACATTGCACCCGGAATTCTAAATATATGCTGCTTTTAAAATTTGTGCAATTTTGCTGTTGAATTGTATATGACGTAAATGCGAATTTTGCTTCATAATAAAGATAAAAAGACAAAACAAAATGGGTAATCAGGAGTAAGTGTAACAGCAGACTAGCAGACTGCGAGCTCAGCGAGAATGTAAAAACCTTAACAAACTCTTTTAGTCGATCGTTAAAATCTGAATCTTTTCAGATTTAAAAAAAAATTGTTTGTAAATAATTTTGATTTCTTGTATGAATCAGTAAAACTTCAGGAATAAAAATGCTAAAAATTATTATATTGTACATGGTAATATATGGTAACTCAGCTTTCTTTTTATTTTTAAATACTCATAAAAAGCAAAATTTGATTATTACTTAGAAAATTTTCAGATTGTTGGGAACACGTAGGTTAAATTTTAAAAAAGCACTATCTGATAAAACAATGAGTTTTTCAGTTAATTAAGATATCGTGTAAAATAAATACTGCGATAGCCCTGTCCTTAAAAAATTTCCCCATTTTTTTCATCTGGCCAATTGATTAGTAAAGTGACTCAGAAACTGTAAAATATATGCTTAGAAATATGGTATATTACACCATTTCCATAATGCATTTTTTGTCGTGATGCTGAGATTTTAAGTCGCTGGAATTACTTCGATATTTTCCAAAATGTCACAAGCCATTAATTTAACGTTTATCGTCTATATTTAACCCAAAATCGGAGATAAATCTGAATTCGCTGAAGATGCTGCCACTGAAATAATCACGTATAATCTTATGTAAATACAAGCGAATAATTTGCTGCAAAATATTTATAGGAATAGTTATTTTCTGCATTTCACTTATACATTTCCTTGCTAAATGAAACTGGCATCATAGCTACCTTATTTATGATAAAGTAAATTTTCATTTAGGAAGTGAAGATAATAAAAGCTTTCATTTAAATCTGTACCTAACAATTTATCAAAACCTTAATTCTATATTCAGAACTCTTATAGGGATAATATTTAACATTAGTTACTTTCATAATAAAATTCTGTCGACTGAGAGAATTTATTTAACCCTTTAAACAACCATTTTACGCCTTAAATATACAACCTCATGAAATAATTCATCTGCAAAAATGAAGGCATGAAATTTAACAACAGCTAACTTGTAAATGAAATGTAAGTACCTGTGTTCACGAGAAACGCAGCACGTGCTTGTACTGAAAATCAGTTAAGCTGCAACGACCAGTAAGTAAAAGTCGAAAGAACCGCCCCCATCGTGCAGTTCCCCCTCTTTTCTAGAAGAAAAGGATGGAACTACTTCGTTTCTGTCAAGCATAATGGACTGGCATGAAATATTAATTTAGGAGCGTGAAGCTATGGCGAAGAATATCACGCAAAGTTCAAGGTTCTGCTTGGTTTTTTAGCATCGAAATCTATTGTCAGACTGGATGTGACATCGATTCTGAGCGAAGTCGCTGAACGGAAGGTCTATAATTACTGATAGTACAGTAGAGGTACCTGCTCACGTACTTTCGAAGTACAGCAAGATTATTTTTACTTTATATTTAGTCATTTTAACGAGTCATTTTAAACAGTTATTTTGAAAACCAAACTCTCTGCAAGTTATTTTGTAGAACGGCACTTATTCGTCTGCTCTTTGCCCATAATGCAAGCCAATATTTGCAGATAATCGAATTGGTAATGGCAACAGCATAAGAAACTCAGAAATAGCTTAACTCTCATTTTGCTTGAGTACTCAATTTTTGGAGTGACTCTCATTTACTTCAGTATTGATTAATGTACTTTAAAGTACTTAACTGAGATAATTAACCAAGCAAAAGCAAAATTACAAGAAAATTCAGAAACTTCTCAAACTTTTGATGATAACATTGTAACCTGTGCAATCCTGTTAAATTAAACACAATGTTTCAGTGAAGAATTTTACTGATTATTTTGCACCATGGAGATTCTTACGTTTTTACACTAACAAAATAAACGACTCGTAGGCTTGTTAATTTATAAGGAGCTATCACATTTTCCCAATTCGCAGTGTACAGCAGCATTTCCAGCCATAAACTCGAATTGAATCAAAGTGAGGGCACAGTTGGTATTTAATGTTGATATTCTTATAAAACCTAGGATCTTTACAATGTCATCAAAACTAAAATGAGGTGGATAAAAACTCATTACGAAACTCATTACATGCCTTTTAAAGGGGGGGGAGAGTATAAGGAATTTGATTGTTGGAATTTAAATTTGATCGTTATAATTTCACGATTGTTATATTACCATTGTCAAAACAGATTAAATGCTTAAATAAAGCTGAATTTGTAACTCCAAATAATGTTGCAGAGCTAGTTTGAGGCTAAAGAAATGTTTAAAAATTTTATTTTTCATAAATAGTTTGATTACTAGAGATTTCACTTGTAAAGTAACTTATTTTTACAGTACTGAAGTATTATAAAATGCTTCAGTGTTATTCAGAAACTATTTTCAGTGAATATAGTTTTAGTTAAAAAATTTTCTAATTTATTTATAAAAAGGGTTTTATTGATGCTGGAAATTTCTGTAGTGGAGTCTTTTCAGGTTTCAGGGGGTTACATTACGTCACAGTGTGCTACCGGGACATTTTTCTTCCACTCGACATCGCAAGTTTTGCCATTGTAGGAGAAATAATATTTTCTTCTATGCGACCTGGACAACAGTCAGTTTTCGAACCACTTGATATGGTATAAAACCATAAATTAAAAATTACAACTGTAGTTATTTAAAAAACGTAGTGATTTAAAAACAATAAACATACTTATTAAAAATTTATATTTTTATGTTATTTTCGGTAATATAAATAGTTGATGAGATTTATAACACATTTAGTTCGTTTTATTCATAATAAATCAAACTGATAAATTTTATGAGAATTTGCAAAGAAATTATCAATTTCTGTGGTATCTCATAACATTATTGTAATTACCAAAATAAATTTATACCGTAATACTTTATGTGCTTCGATGTAGAACAATCATTTGGCTTTTATAAGTCCTTTAAGTATTACTTTAAGCTGAGATTATGTAGCATTTTTCGACAAATTATTATTTTGCTAAAGTGAGGTTGTATAGAAAAATGTTGAAAACGGTTGTTTCAAAATTTTGTGAAAACGTTTGTTTCAAAATCAGTGGCATAAGTAAGTGAATGGGAAAAGCTGATTTACGATTTTTTTCGTAAAACTACGTGTTTATTAAGTCATCTCTAAATTTTATTGATCATTCGCGGATGTCTAATTTTCACAAAAATAGAGAAGAAAAGAAGTCCAATTGTCAAAGTTTCCACATTTATTCCATCATTTCTACTCATTTCGAATACAAATTTCAAGAAGCACGCACGAATAGCAAAACTGATTAACGAATAAGAGATTTGTATTATAGAAAACAATAATTATAAAATTGTGCTTTTCTATAATTTGCATTAACGGTCAGTGACCTTAGTCAGAATGACTAGACTGTAGACCTTACTTCAGATAAAAAAAGATTCATACTTAGCCAATTGTCATCCTTTCTTAACTTTTTAGAAATATTTCGTGTTAAATAATTTCTCGAATTAAAATATTAGCAACTTCAAATTCTTTCTGTAGTCGAAACCGTATGTTTAAAATATATCAGAAAGGAAAATCATTGCAACACAGGTAGTGAAAACCAAAATTAGAACTTAGTTTTATGTTTAAAATAGTATATTTGATTGTGTGTTGAAATGTAATTTTAACAATGTTAAAGCACGTAAGTGCCTTTAAAGTTATGAAGATGGTTTTCTCTACAGCCAACATTTTTAACAGCAGCATAGGTTTATGTTCAAAGATGTTGTGGCTCTCCAACGGGTAAGAAGTAAGATCAATGAAGACTGGTGTTTCGATCCGATATTTAATTTTGGCGATTGGACTAGATACATGAGAATCTTCGTGGTTTTCTTCATGTGTAACATAAATACAAACGACTTTCCCTATAAAAAGTTTGATATATTTATATGATCATGGCAAAGCATACGAGGACTATCTATTTAAGGAGAGAGATGCCTTTATGGAGGATTTTCTAAAGGAAACTGTCTCGTATACATATTACACATGAGAAAATCATGTAAATGCCATCCGTTTGGAATCGAACCCAGATCGCGCTACCAGTGTTCAACGACTTTTCCTTCGACAGCTCTCTTAGAAAGATTTTCATAATGGCATCTCTTCCCTTAGGAGATACCCATTGCGTGTTTTGATTTAATCAAAGTAAACCAGTCGTATCTAAGATATTGCGACAAGCTAGTAATTCTTCCTAAAAATTCTTGAAGCGTGTTCGAGAGAATTTAGACCAGATGTTTTGTATGGCCAAATAAATTTGTTTATATACTTAAGTAATAATTAGTTTTTATCCTAAGACAAAAGTATGGTTTATTTTGCTGTGGTATTACAAAATGAATAAAGGTCGCCTTCCAAATTACCTAATCGACTTCATAGGTCTTAGAGGAGATATTCTGGCAGATATAGCTTTTGACTATTAATTGAAAAATTTCAATGCTGATGCAAAGAAAAGTGTGACCACATCATTTTGGTTCTTATTATGTTTTCAGTAAAAAAAGAAGCGTCTACATCGCGCCGAACTTTTACTTCGGATTATTTTCCATTCTCGCATGAAGAAAATTATTCGCTATTGACCTCCTACATATGGACATCTTTTGCATTTAATTTAGTGAATGCGGGATTTTAAACTCTTTTAAATGTCTAATATAATAATCTGCATTCCTAGCTAAAGTTTCATAAAACTCTAACTAGTTACTTTATTCAGTGAAAGTTCAAAGCTCTCATATAATGTTAAGAGATGCTTTTCTTGAATGGGTGCTGCTTTGACTACCATGACTGTACCATTTCCTAGATCGCAAGCTACTGATGTCTTCAATTTTTGAAAAGATGTAAAAGGTAAGTGGTGCTACTTCTTCTTCAATATATTTTTTTAAATTCTTACATAGAACATTCATGCAGACTTCAGCCTATATCATAGGAATGGGTTTACCTCCAAAAACTCTTGCTGTTTTCTTCTACCTATTCTCCTACTAGGCTAGCTCAGAGCCTGTCGTTCATTAACGAAGTACGATTTAAAAGTACGATTAATAAAGCTCAGAAAAATGTACTTGTATAGAAGATTCCTAGTGATTCTGAGTTATGGCTTAATTATCCCGTCTGAGAAAACTATATGATTTCTCGCAGACATCCGTGTATTCTTAGTCAGTACTTTGTAGCTGATCACATGAGAAAAATATTATTTATCGAGCTATGCACGACACATAAATTACGAACACATTTGGGCAAATGCCAAGCGGAAACATATGAAATATTGACTTAGCTTAACAGTGGGAATACTTTGTGCCTGAAGATCTCCGAACGTCATTAATATTTCCTGTAATTCCAGATTTCGAGATGACCTACTTAGCGAAAGACCAGGGACGCAAAATGAAGAGAAACTTCCTAAACTTTCTACAGATTTAGAAAACAATAGACCGTAAATCGTTCAAGATGTAGCCACTGTTACTGAAATGTTAATGACATATATTTATAAAGACATATATTGAAATATTAAAGACATATGGTGATAATGTTAAAAACATTAAACATGAACATCTCTTTCAAACTTTCCCGACATGTATTGACAGAACAACAGTTGATTCTAGTGATGGAAAGGGAATGTGATCTCACATCCACCGCGATTAAATATCTCTAATGGCTTATCAAAATCATAATGGGAGGGACAAAATGTATTTATTTTTCTACCCGAGGAACAATAGGTCATCAGTTATAGAAAATGTTTTCAGTTATACAAAAAGCAGAAATTCATCAAAGGTACCAGCTAAGTCGAGGTTAGGTTGCAGCAGGACGAGGTACTGGATTTTCAACATTCCTCTAATAAATCTTCCTTAGATTTCAAACTTCTGGCCAAAACAACAATTCTTTTCTTTCCACATTTTCACATTCACTTACTTTGCATCCGCCGGCTTCATATTTGATTTCTGAATTGGAATAAACTGATCCAAGGAGAGCAGGACCGGGATAAATTGACTTATGAACAGTTTACCTGCAAAAAGCTGATCCGTGTGTATTTCAAAGTCATGCACAACGCATTCGATCTTCCAATTAATAAATTCTATTGCTTACAAACTGAAATATAGGCTTTCATGCATCGTTGAAAATCGAAATGTAATTTTAGAGGATCGCAGTTTGACGTACTTAACCTATTAGGGTTCTGTCTTCGAATTACATTCAGGTATTTACATGATGAGAACACAGTACCATCTGACACTGAAATACGATTTTATTAACAATGCCAATTAATGTCCATGGTAAGATATTACATACGAACACACTTGGTTAACATCAAATCAAAATAACAACATTAATTATTCTGAAGACTTGAATTATTCTGCAATCATGTGGAGTTAATAGTAAAATTGTATATTGCACCACTGTTCTTAAAGGTGACAGTACCTCAACTAAACATGCCCGTATAGAGATAGAAATAAAAAGAAGAAACTTGCTGATTTCAAATATGTGACTAATACTCTTCAGAACATCCTAAGAGAACACTGTAAATTTAATTTTAGGCTTGCTGAAAATTTTATAGCAAATTACACTGAAGTGACAAAAGTCATGGGATACCTCCTAATATTTTGTCGGTCCTCCTTTTGCTTGTCGAAGTGCAGCAACTCGACGTGGCATGGACTCAACAAGTCGTTGAAAGTCCCCTGCAGGAATATTGAGCCATGCTGCCTCTATAGACGTCCATAATTGTGAAAGTGTTGACGGTGCAGGGTTTTGGGCACGAACTGACCTCTCGATAATGTTCCATAAATGTTCGATGGGATTCATGTCGGGCGATTTAGGTGGCCAGATCATTCTCTGGAATTGTCCAGAATGTTCTTCTAACCAATCGCGAACAATTGTGGCCCGGTGACATGGCGCATTGTCATCCATAAAAATCCCATCGTTGTTTGAATACGTGAAGTCCATGAATGGCTGTAACTGACCTCCAAGTAGCTGAAGGTATCCATTTCCAGTCAATGATCGGTTCAGTTGCAACAGAGGACCGAGTCCATGCCATGTAAAAACAGCCCAGACCCTTATGGAACCACCACCAGCTTGAAGAGTGCCTTGTTGACAACTTGGGTCCATGTCTTCGTGGGGTCTGCGCCACACTCGAACCCTACCATCAGCTCTTACCAACTGAAATCGTGACTCATCTGACCAAGCCACGTTTTTCCATTCGTTTAGGGACCAACCGATACGCTCACGAACCCGCGAGAGTCGCTGCAGCCGATGACTTGCTGTCAGTACAGGCACTCGAGTCGGTCTTCTGCTGGCATAACACAAGGAAGACAAATTTCGCCGCACTGTCCTATCGGACGCGTCCCTCGTATGTCCCACACTGATTTCTGCGGTTACTTGACGCAGTGTTGCTTGACTGTGAACATTGACAACTCTACGCAGACGTCGCTGGTCTCGGTCGTTAAGTGCAGGTGGTCGGCCACTGCGCTGTCCGTGGTGGGATGTTATGCCTGAAATTAGATACTCTCGGCACACTCTTGACACTGTGGATCTCGGAATGTTGAATTCCCTAACGATATCCGAAATGGAATGACCCATGCGTCTAGCTCCAACTACCATTCCGCGTTCAAAGTCTGTTAATTCTCGTCGTGCGGCCATAATCACGTCAAAGCCTCTTCACATGAATAACTTGAACACAAATGAAAGCCCTGCCAAAGCACTTCGCATTTATACATTTTCTACGCGATACTACTGCCATCTGTATATTTGCATATTGCTATCCCATGACTTTTGTCACTTCAGTGTACCTTATAATTCTTCACGTGTGCAGTCTGTTATTTAGAGACAACGGTATTGTTACAGCCTCATAACTATTGCATATTTGCTGTTATACCATAGGGGGATGTCTGTAACTTGTTGAAATTTCAATCAGAACAAAGGAACTACATATTGTGGAATGTACAAGTCTTGGTCTGATTCTGCTTCTTCGCATATATTATTTCAGGATTTTGTCCCAGTTTAAAAGTTATATCTCAAAGAAAGTTTCATAAACTTAGTCCTGGTACACGAAGCTACATGTCGTTCCAAAAGGTAGAGTTTTCTAAAAGGTCGCAGAGTGTACTTTTCCAGGCAGGGAAGAGGTAAGGCATAGTGGTTGGAAGATGACGCGACGTATCTAATGCAGTTCCTTGAAATTGAGAATTATGCATTATTTGCTCTGCTGTATATGTCGTTATATTTACTGTTTTGAACTACTAAAAGGGTTTGTGTTCATGATAGGTGTTTAGACTAATTTATTTTATAGAATTTTGTTTTCTAAAATATTATGTAAAATAGCTGATTTTTCTCAATCCTTCATTCATTTTAGCTGGAATGCTGCTTTACATGCCGTACTACAAAATGGCAGAGATATTTAATTTCAAAATTTGCAGTTTTTGATATCATATTCAACATTTTCATATTTAACAGGTTTTGGAGGAGTATAAGAGAAAAAGGATTGCAAGATATCCTCCAGCATTATGAAACAATCAAAAATAGTTATTATATAAATGTATTTAAACTTTTGATTTTTAGTTTTTATCATTACCACAATTTCAAAGACAACAAACTGTTTTCAGCATCAGAGGATATAACTATCCATCATAAAAAGGGTTCCTCACCTCGAAACGCCGACGTGTTGTCTGAAAGACCCTGCTCAGAAAGCTGCCGAAATCATATTAGGGTCGAAGAGAAACCTGAGACTACCGGCAATTCTCCATCCCCTATGCTCATCGGTCGTGATCATTGTCTGCCTTGTGATCTCTTGTTTGGTCGCCTTCCGGATGCGCCTTCATCGCCTGAGGAATACATCCAAGGTCTCCAGGCTCCAGGTGCACAATTTTGCACGAGAGCGAGTCAACTTGGCGACGCAGAAGATGAAGACCGATACGACACCAGAGCTAGTGGACATCGATTCAACGAAGGAGACAAGGTGTGGTTGTGGAATCCGACTCGACGGAATAGACTCTGTCCGAAACTACAGTCAACTTAGGATGGTCCGTACACAGTCCTAAACAGGCTGAACGACGTCGTGGTTCAGATTCGTAAGTCATAGAACACTAAACCTAAAGTCGTTCATTACAACAGGTTAGCTCCTTACTACGGTCATAGAATGTAGTGCATATAATGTAAATTGTATAAGACCATCGTCCTTTTTGTTTCCAAATTTGATAGTATATGATTTGTATTTAGTATTTGATAGTATTTGATTTGTATTTAGTATTTGATAGTATTTGATTTGTTTTAAGTGACTTTTTGCAATTATTGTTTATGTTGTCTGTTATTGTAATGTAATGTTTATTACTGCATTGATGCCTTAGTTGAAAGTTTGGTTCCCTGTCCAGGGACTGCACTGCCCGGGAGGTGCAGTTGGGAAGGGGGCAGTGTTACGGATTTTGTATTTATTTAGCTTTTTTTAGTAGAATTAGGATTGTACTGTTTTGCTATCCAGAAAAATCGAGAAAGTAAATTTTACCAGAACGTTCTCGTTCATGGTTAAAAACGTATAAAAGCTGGACAGAAACATCTCAATTCAGTTGTTTAATGAGTTGTTTACTTAGTGCTGTTATTGATTGTAGCGAATTCGCGGTGAGATCGGATTAGCTTTCTCTGTGTTTTGAATTGAGTTCTATTTATATTTTAATAGTTTAAAATATAACTACGGTGAGATACTGCGATATTGATGTATGTATGAATATATGTATGAATATCTCCGAGGAAGTTTCAGCATTTTGTTTATTTGTGCATTCAATCCATTACGAACCCGTACGCACGCAACAATATGAAAACGCAACAATAGACTGAAGAAAAAATAGAAAAAATGTGTGCCAATACTTAATACTGCATTGAGAATTCTAAGCATATGCTCTATGCTGCTGTTAAAAATTTTGTGATTTGAGGTTGAATTGTATGTGATGTAATGCTAAGAAATTGATGTTTAATGATAAAGTTAAAAAGGGAAAAAAAGGGGGGGTTAGCAGGAGTGAGTGCAAGAGCAGACTAGTAGACAGAGAGCTCAGCAAGAGAGTAAAAAAACTTTAACAAACCCTTTTAGTGACCATTAAAATTTGAAATCTTTCATATTTTTTTAAATATTATTTATTTCTGTACTTTGTGAAAAACTTACAAGATTCTTTTACATTTTGTGCACTAATTGTCTAATTCTAATCATACACGTGCGTTAACTTAAAATAAATCATAAAGTACATTTTAATATTGTTATGCTGATGCATATACAATATGTCACAAATATTACAGAACTGTTATTTACAGATAAAAATAAGTATCAAATACTAATACTACATAAATAAAACTAATTATAAAGATTATCGCAATCTGGAAACTTTCAAATTAAAATCTAATATCGCAAGGAGTTTACAATTAAAGTTTCAAAAAGTTAGAAATTTAAAAAAAAATTAAAAAATAAAAATTAAAAAAATAATAAAATGATAAAAAAATAATAATATAAAATAATAATGTAAAATCTGAAAGCTTTTAGGTTTTATATTACGCCTAAACGTGCGTTTTTAACGCTTTGTGCGTTACCTTTACTTATTAAATATCATGTTCTTCCGACTTAAACCACATAAAATTCAGTTAAACAGCAATATCACAAAATATTCATACAGCATATCTTTAGAATTTCCGATAGATAGTCTGGCGAGCTGGAGATAAAAATATTATTTTTCGTACAGTCTTGCAATTGCTCGCTTTCGCAATAATTCATGAGTTTGTTAATTAAAAATTTGTTAAATGTTTATAAAATATGAAATAGATAATAAAACAAATTCGAAATTCGGGCGTCCAGGTGCTTATGTTCGGGTGAAGAATTACGCTATTCAAAATTTGATAGCTCTAGGTACCGTTGTTTTTTCACAGAGCGAGAAACATACACACATTCATGCAGATTCTCCATTATATAATTTTTTTAAATATACTACAGGGCGATAATATTCGGTGGCAACAATTTGAAAAGTTAAACAGACATTTATAGTGAAACAGTGCAAAATGCCATTTCGAAACTAATAGCCGTTGTGTGCTACTGCCATTTTGAGCTAATAATTCTTTTTTCTGATACTGGTTTGCAAATTACAATTTAATGACTGAACAATTTAAAGTAAGAAGTTACAACAAACAATACGTCAACAATGAGTCCTCTGGAAAATTAAGAGTATGGAATATCAAATATTATATTTAAACTGGCAGAGACAAATAATTTTAAAATTTGCTATGCATTATTAATTATTTCATCAAAAATCAACACCACGTAGAAATTTGTGCATTTATGTAATAAAGGAACAATTTAAAGGTTCAAAACGAATTTATCCATTTCTTCGATTAGATCACCTGCACGCGAATCTTATAACAAATATTTGGATTAAGTTGCAAGGTTTTCTAATTTGATAGAACACGAAACCTGCTATCTTAAAACAAAAACACTTTTTCGAGGTATTTGAAAATAACACAAATTTTACCAGAAACCTTTTGGAGCGAATTAAGAAATTATATCTTGTTTAATACGTTGTTTGAAAATATATTTAAATTCCTTTAAAGTAAATTTCTTTCTCCGTTAATTTCACTTATGTGGTTCTAGAAAAAACATTAAACTTATTGCCTTTGGGATCTATTAACTCTGCAAGGTAAAAAAAAAAAAAAGAAAACTGTGTCATTTTAAATGAGGTATGAATATTGATGCAAATGGTCTCGCGGTTGTGCTTCTTTTACTACCCCAGCACGAAGACTAATTTCGCGCTATCTACGCACACGATGAGCAAGATATTGAATATATAGTAAATGTGAGAATCCGAGAATATCATTTTTATTGGATCCTAAAGAACTTTAGCTAATTGGAAATGTTTGGAGCCGGGTTGCTATGATACTTAAGGTTCCACCCGTTCAGTGTCCATCAAACGGAGTTGGTCCATCAAGCAAATTACCTTACAATCTGGGCAATAATGCACTCAGGCAAAGAAACGAAGTTCAGATTGATGACTTGTTGTGTGTGTGCAGAGGAATTTTATGAATACCAAGAAAATTATAGTAAAGCGTTGTATAACCTTTTCATGATTCCTTTCAGAAAAATTTGGCAATTATTAGCGGCGGTGAATTCCTCGCATGACCCAAATAAAATTACGTGCTTTACTACTGCTTTATTGCATGATTATGGTAGCCAGTGAAATTGTTAGAAAGAATTTAGGAAGATGTAAATGGCGGTATTCATGATACAGGATTTATTTTAGTGTTATTTGTGTATCAAGGAATGCAGCTTACTTAGAATCATTATTCTTATAAGAAGACTTATTGCCAAGATGTTGTTGTTCTTATTGTCTTCTCCATTATTTCATGGAAGAATTAGTTGTTAGAGTCCCAAAGAGACTGAACTTCTACTTTCACCCCAATTTTGAAGTAGAGCACCCCAGGAGGTGATCCGATGGTCTCCTACCACCTCTCTCCTACTACTAACCACACGAGAGGAATTTCGGCTCCTCTTGTGTTTAGAGTACCCCCATGCCGCAAAGACACTATACATTTACAAACGTCCATGCCTTCTCCGGGATTCGAACTCGGGCCCTTCGGTACCACAGTAGGCTTCCCTATCCCCTGTATCAATTGAGCAGCCAGTGCCTACTTAGTACGCAACAGAGACAAAAACTTAGGAAGTTTTAAAAGCACGTTTAATTTTACACCGATAAGAAAATAATATGTCTTTGCAATGGAATTAGATGTAATGCCCACAGAACATCAAATTGATCAGGTCAATAGCATTTCAGGAGTAATTATGCAACAATTAATGAAAAGGAAATGAATTCTTTATATAAAACCGAAACTTTCTATAAAATCACAGGGAAATACTGAAAAGACTTGATTTAGTTAAATGTAACTAATATTAACTAATTGGAAATGATGCAAATAAAAGAAAATTAATTCTATATGGAAAGTTCTTTTGTCAGAAGGTTCGATTCATCAAAAAATGCTCACGATTTTTTGTTTTAAATAGTAAAATACAGGTTCTGAATGCTACCCTAATTGTAAGCCAATGACATTTATTTTGCTGATATTAGAAAGCTGCTTGTTTACATCTCTAAATAATAAAAAAAATTTTTTTAATTGGAGTAATAAGAAATTATAGCCATTAAGAAGAAAACTATTAAATAAAAATATGATTGACTCTTCAGATTCCTACTAAGACATTATATAAAAAGATTAAAGAAAATTAAGGAAGAAAAGCAAAACAGCTACTCAAGATTCAAGGATTTTTTAACATTAATGGTTTTAATCATTCATGGTAAAGAATGACAAAGCAAATTTAAGAAACTTTTAACAAAATATAACTCTTATACCTTCATTTTAATTAGTTTATTTTACAGTGTGAAAAAAGTTTTTAATTGAATTAGTTTGTTATTTTTTAGCCAAAGATTTTGAAATTCTACACTAAATTTTTATGAATCTGTTAAAGAAAAAGGACTTTACAATATCAGTTACAACTTGTCTAAATTAAAAACAATTAATTATCAGATGAAAAGCAATAAGTCTTGGTTTTGACAAGATAGTCAATTTAATGACTGATTTAAAAACGTTTTTTCTAGTTTTTGTTAAATTTATTAAATAATTCCTTAAATTTTCAAATAATGTGCAATCTATCTTCATGCATTTAAAGTAAGTTAAAAAGAACTATGAATAGAATAAATAAGAGTAATTACTCATACATCCATTTCCATGGAGGGGGAAAAATCAGATATGGACACCACGACTTCCTTATATGGCTTATTGAATAATGTACACAGTCCAGTCACATTAATGTGACCATCTGTCAAAAGCCAGAATAACCACCTTTCGCAGAGCGGACTGCTGCGAGACGTGCAGGAAGAGAGTCACATAGGTCCCTGAAGGTGTTCTCTGGGATGTTGAGCCATGCCGACTCTAATGCCGTGGCCAGCTGCGCTAGATTACGCGGTTGAGGATCCATGGCGCGAACAACTCGATCGAGATGGTCGCACAGATGCTCGATTGGGTTTAAGTCAGGTGAGTTTGCTGGCCAGGGGAGGACGGTAAACTCATCCTGGTGCTCTTCGAACCACGCACGTACACTGGCAGCTGTATGGCACCTCGCATTGTCCTGCTGGAAGATGCCATCATCCTGAGGAAAAACAATGCGCATGTAGGGGTGAACATGGTCCGCAAGGACAGATGCGTACTTGTATTGATCCATTGTGCCTTCCACAATGATCAGTGAACCTAGAGAATGCCAGGAAAACATTCCCCAGACCATAATGCTCCCGCCTCCAGCTTGGACCGTTCCGGCAATGGTTGCAGGGTGGTTCCTTTCAGAGGTTTCACGCCTTATACGCCAACGTCCATCTGTCCGATGGAGCATAAAACGCGATTCATCCGAAAACGCAACCTGTCGCCACTCAGTGGACGTCCAGCTGCTGTACTGGCGTGCAAATTCTAGCCTTCGCCGTCGATGAACAGCAGTCAGCATAGGTGCACGAACCAGGCGTCTGCTTCGGAGGCCCAGACGCAGCAATGTTCGCTGAATAGTACTTTGGGAGACACTTTTGGTAGCCCCTTGGTTCATTTTGGTGGTCAGTTGCTCAACGGTAGCCCGTCTATCTGCCCGAACGCATCTCCGCAACCGTCGTTCGCCTCTGTCATCTATGGCCCGTGGTGCACCACATTTGCCACGTCGCTGATTTTGGACAGTCCCATTTTGCCATGCACGGTACACTTTTACCACGGCGGCACGCGAACAGTTCACAAACTCAGCCGTTTCGGAAATGCTTCCACCCTTGGCCCGAAAGCCAATGATCATGCCCTTTTGGAAGTCGGATAAATCGCTTCGTTTCTGCATTACGCCAACGATTGAAATGTTTTCCGAAGCTCTCACACACCCTTTATATACGCTTAACTGCACTGTGCTGCCACCTGCCTTCTGTGATTGGTTATTTAACTCTGACATGGAAAGTACGTGGTGGTCACATTAATGTGACTGGACTGTGTACATTTTTTGCTACACTAAATTTAAACTTATTTTCTCGAATAACTTAAATAACCAATCTCTTAAGGCAAGCTGAAAATAACACCAAAAACTGCAAATTTAGAAATTAAATATGCTGGTCAAGTTTTGTGCTATTGGAGTGAAATTTCTTCTAATTTTATTTTTTCACTAGCTGAAGTACCCCATGCCAGTTAAGTTAGATTGAGAGTGATGTATCTAACAACAGAGAGAACGATACCTCTGTAATCCTTCTCTAATAACGATTCAAAAAATAGGATTCGTAGTCATATATTTTGCAGTCCGAAGCGATATGTAGCCCACATAAAAATTTCGATTGAAAAATAAACTAATTCTCTCTCATTATATCAGCAACAATAGCACGCAGTTTTTAATGATTTTCGTCTTTCTAATCAAATGGTCGTAAAAGCTCAAGTTCCGTCTAATATTCCATTTACATTCAATTTCAATCGATTAAATGTGGCAAAACATTGACCATAATTGATCAGAAATCAATAACGCGAACAAACAAACAAACGCACAAACAGGCATTCTTTCTTTATATATATAAATTTTGTAAAACTTACAAATTTTTCATTAATAAACTCTAGGACTTGGAAGCGAACAGCAGCAACACTTTTCGAAATTGAGCATTTTTATCTTCAACACGCAAGACTGTTGCCATTCGAAAAAATGAGTGCGAAAATTAGTGCTATTAGAGTTTTTAATTAATATGTCGGCTGATTAAATTTATTCGAAGTTGGTAATAGTCGAAATGGCTTTCAACTAATTTTTGAATCGGGAATAATGTATTTAATATTTGGCAATACTATTTTTAATTTCATTGTAAAACTTAGAATTTTTTTATTAACAAACTCTAGGATTTGAAAGCGTGCTGTGGCAACAACTTTCGAAATAAAGCAGATTTTCATCTCCAGCTTGCAAGACTGTTGCCACTCTGAAAAATGAGGGCGAAATTATAGTTTTTCTGAGTTTTTAATTGATATCTTTGATTTTAGCTATTGGAAAAAAGTGGACCAACCTTTTCCAGAACCCCGAAAAAGAATTGTAGAAAGTTTGGTGACGATAGCTATAGTAGTGAGTGAGTTATTAGCGAGCAAAACAAATAGACGTTCTTCTTTATATATGGATAACGAGCATAAAACTTCCGAAATATAAGTATGGGAACAGGAAGACCGCATTAAAAGTTGGATTTTGTTATTTAACTAAAATTAAATTTTTTAAAACACTTCTGTAATTAAAAGTATGAGATCACCACAGGCTATTGAGAATATAAAGGCCGATTAAGCACTTTTAAACCGCTTAAGGGTGTGGGTACATATTTATCTATCTATATAGATTTTATTTCTTTCTTCATGGCGGGCTCTAGCCTTTTATAGTTGACTACACTAAGGCCGGAAGCGGTGGTCTCTTTATTATGGAGACATCTAATAGGTCGGCAATAGTTGCAGACTAGAATGGACAGACAGTTTGCATATATGCCTTCTAAAGGATTCAAACTCGAACCGTTCGGTACGCGATTCAAAGTCACTAATCACTTTCCCATCTAGGCGGCTATCTATATAGATAAATAGGTACATGTTATAGCAGTTCCTCTATACAAAATTACAACATTCTACAGCAAATCGTTTTTGAGTTATGCGCGATACGTATACAAATGGGTATACAAGTGCAGACGTCATTAAAAAAATTCCTTTTTAATCCGTCTCAAATTTATTTTACAATACATTTTGAAACAAAGTGTCCTTTATTGTATCCGTGCGTACAGATATCAAGCAAAAAAATTGCCCAAATTCCGATTGGATTCCAAAACAGCCAAAATGGATATTTCTTTTGAAATATAATACCTGAAAATTTTTCCGATTACAATACATTCTTTAATTCGTACAAGGAAATAAAAATGAAAAAAAAAGTTAAAAAGAAGCTAATGAATTTGAAGATATGTATTGATTTCATATCTATTATAATTTCGATATGTTCGAAACAATTTCATTTGTTACAGTTGTCACACAAATAAGATGGTGTCCAACTTTTTATGTAAAATAACTTGAAAAGGTTATCAAAACATTATTACTTTGCGGGTACATTTAATTGGACAAAGATACACTCAGTTCTTCAAGATAATCACAGTTGAAGATTATAAGCTTTTACCAATTTTCATAGAGGGCTTAGCTTTTCGTTCTTCTCAAAAGTATTCTTAGAAAATAGCAGTCTAAGAGGAAATAATATTTTGACGTAGATATTTTTGGCTGCTATTCACGTGACCATTTCTTTGAATGGGGCAGAGATGGCCAACCCGCGGCACGCGTGCCACAGAGTGGCATGGGGGAATTTTAACAGTGGCACGCGAAAACGTATTGAAAATTTAAAAGATTTGAAAAAATAATAATATCATCTAAATAAACTCCGTGAACAGATGCCACATAAACACATTAGAATAAATATAATAATTCAGTTTCTCTGTAAGATATTAATTGTTATCCAACTGAGATCCAAATCGAAGTTACTGACATACAGCAGCATACTACACTGAAAGGCAAATATAAGGAACTTATTTCTACTGTAGGTGATCCAAATTATATTAAATTTTGGAAATTTGTACCAACAAGCAATTTTCCAAATTTACACGATTTGCCTGTTAGATGTTGTTGTAGGTTTGGATCAACATATGTTTGTGAACAAATGTTTCTACCATGAAGATGAAATCAAAATATCGTTCAAGATTAATAGATATGCACCTAAATACCTAATAGGATCAGCATCTTCAAGAACTAATCCTAATAGAGGTGATTTGGTAACACAAACTGCCTACTACTATTCAAAAACCACATTAATTAAGTACTGATTGTTTAATAGTTATTCAGATATAAATGTTTCAAATTATTCATTTTTATTTGATATATAACCTAACTGGCTGAACCTTTAAAAATTTTTATAACAATAATTATTGTTAATAAACACTGTTTAATGTTGCTTTATTTATTATATTATTTTTTAAATGCCCACTACAGACACTTACATAAAAATGTGCTATTTGTGTAAAACTCTCATAATCAGCATATAAATATTATTTTTTCTTCTTTTTATAATTTTTAGAATGTTGTAAAGGTTGGAAATGGCAGGCATAACTTTTTTTTCCAGATAGTGGCACTCTTGCCAAAAAGTTTGGCCATCCCTGAAAATCGACCTTATCCCCCATTCAATGGAGGATAGGGTCGATTTTCCTTCAGAAGACTGATTTTATTTAATTATAAAAAACATCACATCTTATAATCTAGAGTATGCTTCTGAAAATTCAATTTTTGAAGCCTCCAATTGACAAACAAGATAATTGATAAGTTTATTATGATAATTCCGGTATCTCCTTGAGCATTTACAATTGATGGGGCAAAATACTTCAGCATTTCATCTGCAATCGCGAACAACCTTCGGCATGTTTTCATTAAACGTCATCGCTGAGGGGGCGTTTATGGATAATAGCTATAAATTACGAATTTGCAAAATCACTTAAACCAGTGTACAATTTCTGTTTCGTAACTACTGTACCTTTCGAAGCTTTTTAATTTATAGCCGATGTTTATGGGAATGATGTTTGAACAAAAATACTTAATTTAATATTTTCATCCTACTCCGAGAATATCACTTTAGATTCAGATATTACTGTGTACATATAACAAACATAAACGGATCTTGCTCCTGTTATGAAGTTAACATCACGACCATGGTATCTATGAAGGTAAATCATAAATGCTACAAAATTTGGAAACATTATGTACTGCCTATTCTAAGTTTAAGAACTCCCTGAAACTATCTTAAATATCCTCTATTTTATTATTCTATTCCTATTTAGTCACTATTTTCCTATTTAGTCACTATATTCTATTCCTATTTAGTCACAAATATTTCTATTTAGTCATTTTAGCATATGAAACGTAAAATTATTCATGAAGTAAATTGCTTGAAAATGCTGCGTATATCGAATTTTACTAAGGGAAATTAGACATGATTTCCATAGTTACTTGTATAAGTTGTTATACAATAAAGAAGTGTCATCATTTAAAAACAATTTAGGTAATCATTTCTGACTAACTAGCTTTTTACTACAGTGGAACCTCATAAACGCCTTATTTCATGTTCAATTCAGTTTACGAACAAATTATCCGAACAGAAAATACCTCGAATCACAGATGTTATTTCGACATACAAAGATTCAACTCGGCAGCTCATGAATTTCAGAAATGTTTTTGAGATAACCTATTTCTCATAATTAACACTGGGGGACATCTTCAAACATCATTTTAATATTTTCCATTGCTTAACTCTTATCAACAAAGCGTAGCAACAGTGGTCTTAAAGTACTATGAATAAGCCTGGAGGAAATAATAGCCAGGTTCGGGTAGCATGCAAAGACTTTAAAAGCTTTGGCACTTCAGACTTCATTCGTTACCTTAATATTATGATTCTTGCCAAACCATACACTAGGAAGTCAACACTAAAGATCTGAAAGATTTACTGGAGAGAATAAAACTGCGCTCAACAAAATTTTTGTAGTAACTTCAAACCCAACAACAAACAGTGGTTCTAGAAAAACTATTTTCAGAAAAGAACAGGAAGAAATAGAAATGACAGTATTTCTCTCATCCGAGAAATTCGGGCAAAATGGGGTAACGTGCAAAGTTTCCATATACAAATATCTCTCTGATGAAAATGGTATGCATTTTCAATAACAATGCCATTTTTCACTTTAGAATCATTTGAAGATACAGACAAAGACAAACCACACTGGGCAAATTATTTTAAGTGAGACTCTCAAGAATACACTTCAGACTTCATTAGTTACCTGAATATTATGATTCTCGGCGAAACCGAGCACTAGGAAGTTAACACTAAGAATGTGAAAGATTTACTGCAGAGAATAAAAGTGAGCTCAACAGAAAAGGTTTGCAATAACTTCAGACGCAACAACAAATAGTGGTTCTGGCAGAAATGTCTTCAGAAAAAACCAGAAAGAAATGAAAATGTAGCATATCTCTCAACAACGAAATTCTGGCAAAATGGAGTAAGGTGTAAAGTTTCTATATAGAAATATCACTCTGATAAAATAGTATGCATTTTCAACAACAATGCCATGTTTCACTTTAGAATCATTTGAAGATGCGGACAAAGGCAAACTACACTGGGCAAATTATTTTAAGTGAGAGTCTCAAGAGCTGTCAAGTAGCGGTTAGAAGGAAAGAAAATGTAAAAGAAGTTGCCTATAAAAGGGAATTTCGCATCTAAACAATAACATTTTCCTCAACATTTTCCATTTATGCCGTTCTCTCCTTTTAACACTGATACGATAAAATCAAATTAAGCTTTCATCTTACTTTTTTACATTGGGTTTAGGTTTTCAATTAACTTATACCGAAAGTATTGCTAAAAATTTTAAATAAGCAATCTTCTATGATCTAGATTTACATTAATGCGTTTTACATTGCCTTCTCCAGGGAAAATAGTTTCAGTTGACTAACAGTCTTCAAGAATGAATTAAATTTGTGAACCGAGGTTTCTCTGTGCTACTTATCATCGTAATGTAGTTCATATTCATACTGGTATGTAAAATGCGAAGATATGTACAAACATTTAAAAGCAATTTTTAAAATCGCTATCAACAGATGTTTATTTTTCTTCTAAATCAAATTAATATTTTTCTGTATTTGACTGTCTAAATATATGAGTCTTCTCACAGAATAATAATACCCTTATAAATTGTGAAAAAATATGTTTTTAAATCGACTCTTTTAAACACTTAATGTAG
This sequence comes from Stegodyphus mimosarum, assembly GCA_000611955.2. Classification (NCBI taxonomy): domain Eukaryota; kingdom Metazoa; phylum Arthropoda; class Arachnida; order Araneae; family Eresidae; genus Stegodyphus; species Stegodyphus mimosarum. Next base: position 125,558 of record KK116320.1, read on the forward strand.
CACAGTTGTTGAAAAAGAAGGAGAATGTTTTTATTATTTTCAAAAGCATTCTCTCTTAAGTAGACATAGAAGTTTTTATTATGCTTTTCTGAAACCAATGATAAATGTTTTCGAAAATAGATATTTAGAAATTTATTGTAGTTAATCTTTAGTAGGGATAAAGTTTGACTTAATGGTTGTTGGCGACATTTAGGTATTAAAAGTTATGGAGCTCCTCCCGTTTATTCTGCCAAATTAAGTGTAGAGGAACCTAGTGAGCTGCTAAATGAATAATCAGTTAAGTCGAAGAACAAAAACGTAAACTCAGGAAGGGTTAATTACCTTTTATTCAATCCAAATAAGATTAACAGACGACCCATTTCTTTGGGCGCACAGCAAAGCCTCCACTTAGGCATAAAATGTAAGAAATAAGAACTAACTAATGACTAACTAAAAAGATTTAGCCGAAGCTAACACAGTTCTAAACTAGTTAGCCTGTAATCCTAAATTAGCCAGCGAATTATCAAAAGGCGCGTAATACGGCCGAGCGTAATAACAGCTTAGAGAGACGTAGCCCAAAGGCAAACTCAGGAATCCTAACTCTCTCAGTCGAAGTCAGTTGAACTTGACTTAAATACTGTTCTCTTTCTCATTTGCATTTAGCGCGATTCTAAAATCTCATTAACGCTACAAACTGGTAGGCATTTGTAAGTTGCAGGTAGGTTGCAGAGTGTTAAGGATTTTTTGAAGCAGAAGACATAAAAAATATACAATGGTCTCGCCGGGACTCGAGCCACGGACCTCTGGAATACACGCCTAGCGTGCTGACCACTACACCACGAAGGCATGCGCAGAAGGGGAAAGAAATATCTTATAAGATAAGGTAGGAAAGATGCATTAACTCAAAAATAAGTGTTATAAAATTAAAATATGCCTTGCAAAGTAACATAGTTTATCTTTTGATACTGAAACGAAATTACGGTATTTAGTAATTATCACGTTTATAATTGACTCCAGTTAGATGTTTCGTCTAACCTTTTATTCTAAATTGAGGAGTAATTGAAGTAGTTTATTGCACTTTATTGCCCTTATTTTTTTTTCTGTCATTTCTACAGTCAAGATCTATTCTCGCACAATTCTTAAAATTGCCCAGCTTTTGAGATTCTATTTAATTTTAATGAAGGAAGAAGAAACTGAATTTTGAATCTTTTTTTTGCACATCGTACATTAAATATACTGTATTTTTACACTAATGAAAAACATTTCATAAAAATGAGATTATCATTTCTTTATTGATGTTTTTCAAATGAAGTTTTTTTAATTTAAAATAAAATCCAACGCATGAAAAAAAATCAAAGGACTTGAAAATATTTTTGATCATTTCTTCATTTTATATTTAAATACGTAACGCTGACATTGGTAAATTTACCATTAGTAGCGCTATAAAATTGACGTTAATAAAATTGATTACGACCTTTTAAATCAAAAGTATGAAACCAAATTTAGTAATTACTAAATCATAACAGACAAAAATCTATCAAAACTGTAACGAAATATGAAAAGGAGGTTACATGTCTTCTGCCATGGTTCTGCCCCTTTTTGCTGAAGTAAACTGAAATAAATTCCAGCAACAAATTTTTAGCGCGTTTTCCTTACAAAAGTCTTTATAAATATAACTTAATATTCTTCAGGATATATATATTATTCAAGAATACACTTTCAGCAATAAAAAGTTCCGAGTTTTGTGATATATTGACATACGCTACGAAAATTATTACAAGAACGACTTACGTTCAAACATTACGTCACGATTACGTTCAAACATTAAATGGAAATGGAAACGCATTTGTGTTTTCCTGTAAGAATTCAGTTCTATGGAAGATGATATTTCTAAAACGGTTTTTTATATAAATAGGAAACTGATTGCAGAAACAAACCATGTATTACATCTCAGACACGTTTAACAATGTATATTGTCGCCAAGATCCGTCAGGAGCGTTTTAATACAGCTCCGAGAGCCAGAAGCAGTCAGCTGGTATTCAGTTTTGAGAAAGTGAGGCTCAAGGAGAGTTGGCAGAATTGCATTTTAGATTTAAAATAGGAGTGATCGATAATTCACGATAGTCTCGGGTCTAAGGAAGATTTGCTTAATAATCGTGATGTGACTGAGCTATTTATACACTTAGATTTTCTGTGCACTGCATTAAGTGGTCAACTTCTTACTGCTCATCTCGAGTAATTATTTAAAGACACATCCACGAATCTATTGCTGGCAAATATATATATTTATGTTACTGTGAAAGACCGAAATTGGAGAATGCCAACTTTCACCGGAGAATGTCGACATTCACCAAATACGGCGGTGAAAGATCGAATATAACATTGCATTCTTGTACATTCGGACCCTCATCGGTGTATGTCGACAATCACAGATATTCTTTGGAGTAGGTCGAAAAGAGAGGAGTATACAAAGAGGAGACTGGCTGTTTCCCAGTTGTAAAAAAGCAAGGTCCTCTTTTGCAATTCAAAGCGTCTTAATAGTTTAAGTTGTTGCAATAAATAAGATTTGTGTCACATAATTTAGTAAGTTTTTTATTACAATTATTTTATTTTCTCCTTCAGAACGTACTGTATTATTAAGTAAGTTTTTAACTTTTATTATTTTCCTTTCTCATTTTGAATGTACTGTGTGTTTTAAGTTCTTATGTTATTAAAATCTTATTTTAAATCTCAAGTGCGTGTTTTCGCGACTGAATTACAGAGAAGAAAATATAATATTATTATATGTTGGACATTCATCATTAGTACATGGTGAATGTCGACATTTAGAAATAAGAGTATTTTGAAAATATTTCGGACATACACCAAGCGACTATGTGAATGTTGACATTCACCTGTGAAAGTCGACATTCTCCAGATTTCGGTGTTTCACCGTAACATATATACAACAAAATGAACATGTGCACAACATAAAGAATAAAAAAGCAATAAATTATGAACTTCGTCATTCCAAACCATTAAAAGTTTTGTTTAAATTTTAAGGTTTTCCCCATGCGCAACGAGCCAGTTTTCTTAAACAGTTCTCCACGGGGCATCCCTTTCTTTCCGTGTAGTTTTTAGTGGGAAAACACATAAAAAGTAAAAGTGTCTGAAATAAAATAAAAGTCAATTGTTACAGTGAATTTGGTTAGGTATGGATTTCTTACCTGGAATATCAATGCACAATTTATTGACTCCTCCATAAGCAGGTACTAGGTAAATTATTCTTCGATTTACGGCCGTTTCACTTCGATTGTTTTGAGCTGATTTTTCTGTTGAGGCGTCATCCACTTCGATGCGCGCCATTTGTCCAAGAAGCCACTGAATACTGTAGTTTTTCGACTGAACAATCTTATCTACTTTCTGCATTTCGTAGCTGATGTACTCCCATTCATTTGAGAATAAACTAAGGGTTAAGAATAATGTAGCTAGAGAGGTCAAGAGAAGAGTAACTGATACGAACACGCATGTGAATGTGAACATAGTAAAAGAGGGAAATATTGAGACATATTTGAGAAACTGATATCAGTATAAGAGCCTAACGAATTTCAAATTCAAAGCAATTTATGCTTTTACAATAACTTTGAGCTACAAATTACAAAGTCAAAAATAAGCCTAGAAATTAAAACGTCATTTCATTGCGAGATAATTACGTTAATTTGAAAAAATTTCCGGGAGAAATATTAATACATATATTCAAATGTGGAACAAATTTTTGAATAATTTCTATGTTAAGCATAGAAAACTCTCTTATGTTGAGGTAATGTCTATACAAATTTTATCAATGTAATGAATGAAATAATTAAACATATATGTATTCTTAATTTTGTGAAACAACTCTTGATAAACGTTTCATGATGAAGACTTTCGGGGAGATATCTGTTCAACGTAGGCTTTTCACAAAGATCTAATTTTATTAAACTTCTATGAATCCAAATTCTTGAATATTTTAAATAATTGTAAATTACGACGTTTAAAATTAATGCATTTTTCTTACATAAATTCACATTTGTTTCTAAAATTTGAATGCAGTTTACTGTATTAAAAGATATTTAAAAATTGTAGAAGGTCAACAGGGTATACACCGTTTTTTAGATTTCACGAATATTTTATAATACTGTAGACTTTACGCTTGAAGTAACATGCGTTGTTAGATGTTTAGTTATTTTGGTCAATAGTGTTTAGCATAGTTCTAATTGCTTGGCATAGGTATGGGTGCAAATTTTTCCTTAGAATACCTGAAAAGAAATTAATACATTCTAAATGAATATTGTATGAAAGCTTAATTGGAAACATTATTACATATTTATACAATAAAATAAATATAAGGGGAGAAAGTGAGATAATTAAAATATAAAAATTAGGATCAAATAAGTTAACTTGCTTTATTATAAAAATGGAAATGTTTGCATTTAAAAAGTACCTTATTATAATATAGGATTTTGCAAATGCACATTTATTTGGTTTTATGCATCTCAACTGTTCTGAAAATACGTGTGTCAAAGTATATGGAATAGGTACATTATACTAAATAGAAGAAAGAATAATGATTTGTAGAAAGATTTGTTTCGAGAAACCATATTTCCAATCATACTGTTAATAATATTCACAGTAATACTGGAAGCAAGTATTCATTTTTTTAAATGGACAATAACTCAAACAAATGCAGAATTAATGTCGATATACAATCATAATAGATAAAATGCCGATTTTACATGAACAAGCAGCACGCTGATGTGAAAAGTGAAATCAGGCAAAAAAGGTTGAGGTAGATTTTATGTAAAACTCTTTCTATTATAAAGGATACTTTTATATGTCTATTTAGAAGCAAGTTCTTAACGAGCTTATTCTCATTTACGATCGTAACATGTATCATTTTCATCGCATATAGAGGATTAGGAAATTTCAGTAAATAACAGAATCCGACTGTCTTCCGCAGCGATGCCTTTGAAGCTGTTATTATGAAACCGAAGATTTTGTAAAAGCCTATGATGCTCGTCGTTGGGAAAGGAAACGATAAAAAGAAAGTTTCAATGCTGTTAGTATCGGTCATTTTTGAAATATTTACTAAACGAAAAGTTGGGGCTGTAGGCTCACCGCAAACTTCAACAAGGACTGGAAGATATATATGATCAAATCTCTGCGTACGTCTTCCAAATATCCATATGCTGTTGCAGAGACAGATATTTCTTCAGCATCTGCGACTAATGTTTTCTTACAGACCTTCAGTCTCTTCGGTATCCTAAATACGGTTCAAATAGATCAGGTGATCTCATTTGTCAGTGTTTTGACAATGGAATTTTTGGAGGAATTTTGCATTGAGACTATGAGGAGTTCTCTTTATTATCCACAAATTAGTCCCGTTGAATGTTTCCATGAAAGCTGCAGAGAATTTCAAATGGGTACGAATATCGTAGGAGCTGTTTCTGAATGAAAGAAATATTCACTATCTGCTCTTTTTCCATCAGAACGGTCTCACATGAAAATATTTGTTTCCCACCAGCAGATCTAGCTCATGACAACAACTTACGAACGCCTTTACTTTACCATATAAGCAAAGAAGAAATAATGCTATCAGTTAGGTTTTGAAATCTGTTAATAGAATCAAGAAGCGACAAGAACTGGCTTAATAGTCGAAAGGAGTTTAACAGCGAAGTAAAACATATTATGGATGAAACGTTGACATTGTCTTCGGCGTATGTCTTCGGTAATAGATATTTCCTGTGCTTGTCTATGACTTTTGAATGCGAATAAACTCGTGGATCTCGTCTAGCAGAAGCTGAGCTCGAGGATTAACAACAACAACAACATGTGCGCAACGTAGTAAAAACAGAATTTGGTAAAAGAGATTTAAGTATAATTTTTAACTACAAATCGACAAAATAATTTTGAAGTGTAACAGAAAGACCCCGGAAAAACAAAGCAGAAAATTTCAGGAAGAAATTATAGACAAACGTGGTTATTGCGAACGGGAAGGGACTACGATATTTGCTCGTTAACACTAGAATTACTGTTGTCTTCGTATACCTAGAATTACGGCGAGTGTCATTTTGACCCCTTAATAAGATATCTGCATATTTCTCTATATGGTATAATATATTTGTGAAAAAGAAATTACAATAATGCAAATTATGACAACTACAGTTTATTTTAAAGAATATAGAGACTTAACAGGTATGTAGTCAAATAATGAACAAGCATTTAAATATTTCCATAGGAAAATGCAATTTTTTTTTAATTTTCGATAGCTTACATTTCAGAAACAGAGAAAATAAAATGTATAAATATTTACGCAACTTTCTCCAAAAAAAGTGGTTTTTAATCCAAATATTAAAGTGTTTTAAAATAAACTTTTTGCTAGAAAGAGTACATAGAAATAGAAATATATAGAAATATTTTATTTACAGATAATGTATTAGTCAGCGCAGCAATCAGCACACACGCTTATCTTCCTGATTTTTTGTGTACAATATCCGCATACATATTTATTACAGTTGTTGTAAATGTTAGAAGTTTTGTTACCTTTGCATTTCCTTTCTTGACATTTCTTCCTTGTTTTTGATTCTATTGAATCTTGTCCATCCAAAACGCCACTTGAAAAGAGAACAAATTTGTTTTTACTAGATACATATTCTTCTCTAAGTTCTTCTGCCAAACGCAATGCTCATATTTTCCTTTGTAACTTCCTTATCCAGAATCCACGCATTTATGCCTGCTAAGTCCAAAATATTGTAGAATACATGTACTGGCCAACGGCGTGATGGTGCTTTCACGGAGTACTTTCTTGCAAATATCCATATGCATTTTATGCAAAACATCTACCCCAAATTTTGTAGAAATGTAAAACTGTATTACATCAGGAACCTTCTTTTCATTAGATTCAAATTCAACTGATGAATGGAGTGTACTTAACAAAATTACGTTTTTGTTCCTTTTACCTTGATATGATGTAAGTGTTATATAGATGTGTTACATCACAACTGAAGAAAAATGTTCGTTTCTTACATTTTTGAAACTAGAGGGAATTTCTCTTTTTGCGCCATTTAATGTTACAACATGACTCAATCCTTTTGATTTCAAGGATTTCGCAAGTTTTACTGATGTAAAGAAACTGTCTGCAGTTATATTTCCGCCAGTAATTTTGTAAGGATCAACTAAACGATTTACTATGTTCTCTCCTAAACTTTGATCACTTGGTCTCATTTCATCTTTTCCTAAATATGGAAATCCATTTAATAAGTATTTTGTCTTAACGTCTACTGCTAGCCAAAATTTTATTCCGAATTTATCGGGCTTGTTAGGCATATACTGCAAAAAAAGGCATCTTGTTTTTTGTAGGGAATAACTGTTCATCAATCGTAATGTTTTCATTTGGTTTGTAGCAAAGCTTACAGTTTTCTGTAAAGTATTCCATACCTCGGATATTAGTGCAAATTTATCACATTGCAAAAGTACAAACCTTCTTAGTTTATTATCAAAACGAAGAAATTTCATAATTTCCAGAAACCTATCTTTACTCATAGTTTCATGAAAAAACTTTGATCCCCAAGTCTTGGACCACAAACTAAGAATTGGTAAGCCCTTGGCGGCTAATGCCCCTCCCCTTACGTACAACAACGCAATGAATGCTTCCAGTTCTGCTAATAAAATAGTGAAAGAGTCATTATGAAGTTTACTTTTGGCTTCAGCATCAGTACACTTCTTTATGACGCGTAATTTGTTTTCATTTATTATTAACAAGAACATTAGAGTTAGCCATTGAAGTTAGCCATTAGAACATTAGAGTTAGAACATTTAGAGCTTTGCCAGAACAAATGTGACGTTTAGCATAAGATGTCAGTCCTGCATTTTCTCGCAAGGTATTTTGCAAGAGTCGCCGACCAGAAGTATTTGAATTATTTTCTACTTTCCATACATTTTTATGATTAGCAATTTCTTTTCAAGTGTTAGTCTGAATTACGTTGAATTTCATATTCCCTTTTGAGCGTCTACTAGTTCCCGCTTTGGCATTCTTAGGTACCGCAGAAATTGAACTCCTAGAAACAAATCCTTGTGTACTTTCACTTGAGCTAGAGGATGGTATTGCCTGATTACTCTCTATAATAAATTCAGAATCACAAGATGTTTCATCTCCATCTTTATCTGTAGAATTATTTTCGATTTCAGAACCGGAATCGACATCAGACAGTTCTTGCATCAATTTCAAGATTTCTTCATGCGTTAGTCCTTTTCTACGCGCCATTAGTACGTCATTATAATACACTCGCTTCCAAATCTTAAGCACGAAGATGTAAAATGCAAAAAAATCAAAAATACTGCTTTGATTGACACAAAATTCGGCAGGAAAGTAGCATATATATTTATGCATAAAACAAAATTAATAATTATATAGAGAAATGAAAACAATATTAAATTTTTTAAGTTATCAGATAATTCCATACTGGAGACATAAACAGAATCATGTATAAAGTGAAAATAAACAGCATAAAAGGAAAAAAGCACATTAATAGGGTTTGTGATCCCCCTCATCTGTATACAAAGTTTACACCTTGTGACCATGCTTTCAATTAGGTGGTCAACCACCGCAGATTAAGCCATCGCCATTCTTCTTGTAGAGCAGTTTTCAGCTCAATAAGAGCAGCTGGAGGTGGGAAACATGAAGATACAGCACGGCCGAGAGCATCCCAAAGAATTTCAATGAGATTAAGGTCGGCGAATATGCTGGCCACGCCATACGCGCAATCCCTTCACTCTCCAGGTAGTCGTCGACGATGTCAGCTCTATGGGGACGTTTGTTATCGTCCATTAAAAGAAAAGCAGGGCCAACTGCTGCAGAGCACAATCTCACAATGGGTTCTAGGACTTCATTTCGATACCGGATAGCCGTTAAAAAACCCCGTTTAAAGATGTGCAGGTCGGTGCGATATCTTAATAAAATCCCTGCCCACACCATAACGCTTCCGCCTCGGAATGCGTGATGTTAGGTGAGGTTTTAGGACTGATTGCATGTTCGTTGTTCACGCCACATCCTTATAAGCTTGTCATCTGGCTCCAAAGTAAATCTTGACTCATCAGTAGACATGACATTGCCCCAGTCAGACACATTCCAATTGACATGTTCCCGGAACCACTGTAATCGTGCCACTCTTGACTGGACGGATAAACGAACACAAACTTGAGGTACCCGGGCGTACAGTCCACTCACATGTAATCTTCGGCGTACAGTAGCTGCAGATATCGCCTTACCAATGGACGCTGTAACCATAGATGTCACACGTGTGGAGGTTGCTCTGCAATTCCGCTTGGCTACAATAGCAATATATCGATCTTCCGCGGGGATTGAAACCCTGGGCGACTGGCTACGGGCCTTCGGACAACTGTCTGTGTGGTTTGGAATTGTTTCCATAAAACTGAAATTACAGAATGATGAACGCCGAAGAAAAGAGCAACGTCTGTGATTGACTGTCCTGCTTCAATGCGCCCCACAGCACGCCAGCGTTCAGAATCTTCCATTCGTCTTCTGGAAGTCATAGAAACACGTATGTCTTGAAAACAAATTGTACGAAAGTTTTAAACACCTTCTATCAGCCCTTACAATCAACTTCTGTAACCCTTCGTAAAGCTGGCTTCTTATAAGACTGCCTTTTTTGCATATTTCTTGACACGAAAGCGCGAGTGGCTGTTACCTAACATATGTGCATACTTCCATCTACCTCTGCAGCATCCTCTTCAATTCTGATTGGATTCCGGAAAATAGCATTTTTCTCTCCGTGCTTAACTTTTGGAAGTGAGTCTAAATTCATGTAAATAGAATAAAATTTCCACTAGAACTTGTTATGAACAGTAAACAAAATATCTGCGAAAAATCTACAAACGTTCAGCTCGTAATAATCTCTTTTCTCTGTTTCCTTTCCACAAGGAAAAGTATTGCACATATTTCAATTCATGTGACTGGCAGATGTGAAACTACGCAGACCCACCATATTCTTTTCCTTTGTTTGTATTTTGTTTAGCAGGTGCAAATAAAAATAGTTTACAGAAGTAACAATGTTCAGATAATACAATGGAATGTATTCACATTTTTTTTCTCTCAAAGGGGTCAAAATGACACCTGCCGTATTTCTAGGTATAATCATTTGTTAGGGCTAAAATAAAAATGCGATTTTCTTGAAATCTTTACTATTTCGTAAATCACAATGATTTAAGAAAAGATCAAGATATTTGCGAAAAAAAAAGAAGAGCTGTCAGAGATAAAAGTTCGCTAGGTGTCAAAATGACCCCTTCCGTAATTCTAGTGTTAAAACCGAGTGCTCGTAAAAAAGGGGTTAGAGAAAAAAATAATAAAAATTGATACATGCATACTGTATTATACATACTTTAACTATTTTTTATTTTCTTACAGTACAAAAGAACTTGGCTAATTTATTTTGAAATCTCTTTCTTGTGTTCTTCTGAGAAGATTCATAGGCCGAAAACCATCGTCATTTGCATCGCTGGCTTTGGAAGTTTTTCCGCGCACTCAAAAGCCATTGAGTATACCGGGGGGCGGTTCTGGAATTATTCACATTCGTCGTTATCATCGTCGCTTTGATTATTTTTTTCATCTGCTTTAGCTTGAATTTTAACTACAGTATCTTCGGCAATAGGTATCTCGGAAGTGATATCATTGGCCTCAACAAATACATAATTTTCAATTTCTTCATCCTCATTTCCAAATTTTTCAAGACGTCTATTTCTTCCTCAGTGAATCGCCCCTGTTGAGAAATGCCCAATCCAGCCTTACGGAAGCAATTTGGTAATGCATGTCGACGTAACGATTCCCCATGCATCGTTCATTAAACTTATCACTTTGAGTACGTTTAGATTAGCATCTGAGGCTGTTCCTATTTTTTTCTTCTATCGAGAAGCATCAAAATCAAGTGCTTACGAAAATTTGATTTAAAACTTCTGATGATGTTATGGTCCATACGCTGGATAACACTTGTAGAATTCGGTGATAAAAGTTCAATCCTGATCACTCCGCAAATACATAAAAGGAAGTGTCAAGTCTTCGCAAGATTTATGACTCATCATTAACTTTCGGTTGACTTCAGGATGTTAGTAAAATTTTTCCGAGAAAAGATGAGCTGAGCTGGAGAGGTGGAAGTCAAGAGAAATTTTATGAGTCGCAAAAATCTTGCTCAGTATAACCGGGATTTGCTTGATAAAAGCGAGTTATGCTCATACAGACCTAATATTTTACCAGCCAAGTATTTTCGATTTCCTTGTTAAATCAGGGCTCGTTACAAGTGAGTTGTACTGTATATTGTAAGTTTCGAGGGTCGAAATGAACTAAATCAAGTACATCATATTCACATGTTTAAACCTTAGTATCAAAACCCACCGGTGGCGCAGTGACTAGCGCGTCGCGCAGCAGTACCACAGGTTCCGGGTTCGATCCTCGGACTGGGAAAGCTTGACTCAGCCTCTCGTCACTTGAGGCGGTCAATAAAATGAGTACAACGTTCGCTTGAGGACTAAACACCGGGGGTTCCACGGTCTAGAATGCAGTACAAAAGCCTAGAAATGATTAATATGATAAATGAAGTGAGAGGAAGCTTAGAAGTGAAAGCATCTCATTTCTCTTCCAATCTAAGCATATTAAATTTCTGGGATGTCATACAGAAGAATGACCTCGAGAAACGGTTGCTACCTGAAAAAGACCATAATAATGACACATATACTGCAAAATATACGTGAAATAAAAGTCTTGGCTGCGAAGAATTATAACAAATCCATGCGAAGATTTTCCGAAATTGCTTCGCTCGTCAATAACACTCTGAACTTAGAACTCATTTTATTGACCCACTTAAGAAATGAGAAACTGAGTCAACCTTGCCAAGCTTGGAAATCGAACCCCGGACCTGTAATACATCTGCGCGACGTGCTAGCCATTTCGTCACAGGACGGTCTTACATGTAAATACTATAATGAAAAAAAAAATTGGACCGAATTTATTTTGTGACCTTAACTTGACATGAGATGGGGGAACAAATTTGAGTGAAAAAACTGGGTTTTGAGGGCTAGCGTAAGAAATTGTAACTGAATCCGCTCATTTATCTGTCAACGTATTACTTATAATACATGAAACGTCGAAACGGTTCGTGAGGCGCAGTGCATAGTTTTGAAATGTTTCTGTAAAAATCCGCCACAGAAGCACAGGGAATGTTACAGCAGGCAAAAAACAAACCCCAATCAAAAGCATTTCAGCAATTTAACTATTTTAAGAAAAGTCTAACGTTATCTGAAAAGCTGGGCAGTTAAGAATACTCCTGCTATTCCCGTGGTTGAGAGTGAGCTAAATGCAGCTGATATCATTGTTCTAGAAAATCGTATAATAATACTGGATAGACTGGAGGAAATTCTACATATTTCTCACTATAGTAAATTTACCTTTTCAGCTATCCTCTGTGCATGAAACATTTCTATACAAGAATAAGTGCCAAGAGCGCTAACGCCTAAACCAAAAATTAGGTGTGAGTGTGAGGATGTCGAAATTTTCAAAATCGGTAAGGGGTATGATGAGACTTACTCAAACGCCATAATTACTGATGGTAAAATATGGATTAATACTACGATTCTGAAAGCAAATAGGTTAATATAGTCCGAAAATCACCAGTTTTCCAAAGTCAGAGAAAACCAAGGTCGTTCGGTGGGCCGAAGAGGTATTGGGGACTTCCCACTTCGTCGATGACAAATGTGCTTCTGAACCATTTATTTTAACAAAATTCATTTCTTTCCGTTTATTTAGAAATAACTATTTCAACCGTTTATTTTTTAATTAGCAATAATCAGTGCTGTTTGCAGTCAATACAAAATGAGTCTGAAAATCAGGAAGTCTTTAAAATCAGGAGAACAAAAAAGTGTCTCAATAAAAATAATAAAAGTAATTTTTGCATTTGACTTGATCTTTGAAAATAATAGGAAAGAACAATATCATTACAGCTATTCTCAGCTATGTTTGATTAAAACGCGAAGAAATGATTTATTACTTTTAAAACACTTTTTGACAGCAAAAATTATCGTCGCAACGTGACTGGCAAACCGCATCGGTACACGGATTACCTTTTCAGAATGTTCTGTCTGCTCAGGAATAAAAAAACATGCTACCTTAGAGTTAAAAGGAAATAATTCTAATAAAACTACTAAAATAATGAAATTTAAAGTAATTTTTGCTTTAGATCGCACAGATATATAACGCTGTGTTATATGCATGAAAATACTTTTATACATTTATACTTTTCTCTTTTTAAAAAATATATTTTTATATACTCATATAAAACTCATTTTTTCATAAATTACTCATAAGGTATTTCTCCCGCCTTCTTAACACGACTTCATGGTGTAGTGGTCAGCACACTCAGCGCGTACTCGAGGGGTCCGTGGTTCGAGTCCCGGCGAAGGCATTTTTCATTTCTCTTGCTTTCAAACAATATCTGATATCTCTACAATATTTACTCATATTTTTATATTATTCATATTTTTCCTATATTACTCATATTTTTATAAAACGTAACAATATGAGTATATGAGAACCATCACATTTTGAAAGACGTCATCATTATTCTAAAATTGTCTTAAAAATTAGCAATTTGAAAGAGAAGAACGGGGATTTATCATGAAACTTTTAAAAGGAATAAAATTTTCTCTAATTTTATAATAAAAAAATGTTGCAACTAGGTGAGCAAGAACTATTATACAATTGTGTAGAATAGTACAGTATACTCTGTTTACTAAACCTGTTAAGAACCATTTTGCTATTTTTTTAAACCAAAGCTGCCATTTTGCCATTTTTTTAAACCAAATTGTTATTGTTTCGTAACTAATTCGTAAATAAAGACGCAACCAGTAATTCACTAATACACTGTGGGGTTTTACTTATCTAAATCCAATGCTCAATCTTAGAACCCCACAAACACTAACAAGGGAATAATCGCTTAAGTGTGAGAATAAACACGTAAGACTTAATAAGGGTTAACTGCCCTTTATTTTTTAGAATAATTACAATCAACTCCTAACTCGGAGTATACAGCAAAGCCTTCACTTAAGCTTGAACTTAAATAATTATGAAATTAAACTAAACTAAGCTTAACTAAAGCTATCTGACAGGTATAGCCGAAGCTATCAGAATTCTAAGTAGTTGGTCCCTAAATCGGCGAAGCCAAGCAAGGCCGTAAAGCATGGCCGAACGTAGTATCCTAAGAGAGAACGTGGCCAAAAGGCAAACGCGGGCTAGTCAGGAAAATCAGACTCTCTTCTGGAAGTCGGCGAAACATCGACTTAAAAAGTACTCTTACTCATTTGCATTAACTGCGTTTCTGAAATTACATTCTGGTAGGAAATTGTAAGCTGAAATTATACTAGATAGAAAAGGTGCATAACTTAAAATAACTGTTACTAAAATTAGAATAAACCTTACAACACATTAAAATTATTTATAACTTCTTTGATTCATTTGCATCTTCTTTTAAAATGACTTTAAATTTTATCGTTTTTTGGAGGTATAATAAAATTCATTTACTCACAGTTTGTCACATAAGCGTCCAGTCTTTATTAACTGGGAGTTACTGATCATGGAATCGCACTAAAATAGTTCAATTGGATCTCATTACGGGACTATGGAAGATGAGGTAGGTGTTTATCTGTTACAATGTGTTTATGCAAGAAAATACTATTGAGCGTTTTTCAGTGTCACAGTAATGTGAAAATAAGTAGAAAATAATGAGTTAATAACATTAAAAAAGGTAATTTAATCGGCGGCGCAAAATCCTTACTGAGCGGGAAGGGTGTTGATAATGAAAACTGATCACGAATAATTAGCAGATTACGAAAAATTATCAAAAACATCATAATTTCAGGGACGAACACTCCAGCCTATTAACATTTCTGAAGGTAATTAAAAATGCACTTACAAATACGATTAGTAAAATACGATTAGTCATCAACTTTTAGTAAACTCATAAAAATACAGTTGGTAAAAATACATTGTTATTGCACTTTTATTTGTGGAGTTCAAATCATCAGTTCTTACGGTAAGAAAGCTATACAGATATAAAAAAAAATTTAGCACAAACAATTCACTGTACATTTTCAAAAAGGGAATAATAAATCGTTCTGAACATTCAGGAAAATTTCACTTTTCATATCGCTTTAAATCAAACTTGTCTGTAAACACTGTTCCAAAGTACCTTGTGTTGCTTAACATTTGTATGTTATGAGGAGGATTTTTAAGTTGTATATTTATTCGAACTTTTGTGTTGAGGTGCTAATAAAACTAAGACATTGTAGATAGGCGAATAAGCCAAATATAACTTGCTACATGTATGGGAAATTAACACTTAAGTTTAGAAAACGGACCCTTACTCCTGAAACAAGAAAACCTTCCCTCTGGTATTTCACACGCAAAAGTAGAGACGAGCGTTAAATTTGGACTCCTCAAGTGTGCTACATCACTTGTTTTTCTAACCCTCATGGCAAAAGGAGACATATGAAGCTTAATACATTTTAAATACCAATTATAATCGATAATTTAGTAACTTAGCATGCAAATTATGAAGAGAAATAATTCCCTTCTCCAGGTAAAAAGTGCACTAGGTTTCCGATATAATGTATTTCCTCACGTAATTTCATCCTAGCTTCCTAGTGCTAAGTTCTGAAATTTTTCATCATATTCTCGTAACATTCCCCTTCCCTTCTCGTACATAGGTTTTCTACCTGAATTCTAGTTTATTGTTAAATTGCATTCTCTTGACCACTTTATTTTGTTTAATGTTTTTAATTTGTATTTCCATTTCATATGTTTTATTTTCCATTACATTAATTATTTGAAACATATTTTGTGCAGGCTCTTCGTTAAGCTACCTGAACGTGGCAGGTATTTTCACTCTTAAGGAACTTTCTCATCATGTGATTTCACCCTATCACAGTTATTTACGTTCCACCTTGTTATAGCCTTATGTATTGCTCATGTGTTCAATGTTTCGAAATTCGAGTATTTTTTTCACCATCCTTCCCCTTCGCTCCTCCGATTTCCCTCTGAGAAAATTTTCGTTGGAAACTGCGGTTAAGACTCATTTATGTGAGGTATCTGTGGGACATTATCATCGGCTCAATATCCGTAAAATATAAAGTTTACATTACTATGTATTTTTATTGGAATGCAGGGTTTTTTAAATATAATATTGGGATACCAGTTTCCACCAGTTTATCCGTTACTGTTTTCATTTGTTATTAGTCCAAAGCGCCTTAGCCCAGAAGGGCTGTTAATTTCGTTTTGGTATTTTGCGTCGATTCACTTTTCAAACTGTTGCCACTAAATATTACAGCCCTGTATTATATTTAAAGAAATTAAATAATAAAAAATCTGCATGAATGTATGTATTTTTCTCGCGTTGTGATAAAACAACGATACCTAGAGCCATCAAATTTTGATTAACGTACCTTTTCACCCAAATATGGGCATCTGGAAGCCCAAATTTGGAATTTCTTTTATTATCTATTTCGTATTTGTAAAAATTTAACGAATTTTTTATTAATAAACTCAACGATTTAAAAGCGAGTAATGGCAACACTGTGCGGAAATTTTGTCTCCAGCGCGCGAGACTGTGTATCGGAAATTCTGAAGCTATGTTCATTTTAAAATTATTTTGCGATATTTCTATTGAACTGAATTTTATGGTTTAAGTGCGAAGAACATGATATTTAATAAATAAAGGTAATCCGCAATTCATTAAAAAATGCTACTTTGGGCGTAATGTAAAACCTGAAAGTTTTCAGATTTTTTTATTTACTTCTTTGGAGTTCAGTACTGAGAAGCTATTTCCTATACATCCAACGTTTGACTTATTTTATATTTTAAAGAATATCATTTGTGTATCTTAGTATTTAGCATATATATATGAAACATTTTAACTATATTAGCATGTTTCTCTGTCTCTTCCTCAACTTCTGAATTATTGATACCTTCTTCCCGAAAATCAGGAAACAAGCCTTTATGGGATAAATACAGTACGTGTTCGTACTCTTTTAAAAGATTTTTATGCAATGAAGCAATTAATTATACTTAAAATAGCAGTACTCTGTTATTAAGGTGTAGATTAGTAATAGAGCTGAGTCTAATTGTTCTTTCTCTTAATTGTTCATCTATAACAGGATTTCTATGCTAAGACGCAATAGCTTAATTTTACTCATGAACATTTTTTCCATTCTTCTTGCTGTTAATCTAACTTACCAAATGTCTTTTATTGATTTGAAGTTAATGCTGTGCTTAACAATTCAGAAGCACAACAATCCATCAGTAACCGTGTCAGGACTGAATGTTCTGTGCGTAGATTTGGCAAACATCTTAAAGTAACTTCTTAAAGTCCTTAAGTCCTGATCTGGAACAGGGAGCTGAAATCAGCTATGTTCTGGTGTAGATACTGTGCTGAAGAATAACTGCACTTGGAAGGGATTTAAAATCCTCTTTTATTAAATCAATATTATTTACACTTCCCAACTCGGGAGGGATACAGAAAGTAAAAGACCACACTTGGGCCTAAATGAACAATCAGGTAAATTTAAACTAAAGCTAAATAGAAATTTAATTAAACTTCGCTCACAGAGCTATTTCGCGGAGTTGGCCTCTAACTAAATGGTACGTAGCAAGAAATACTAATACTAGCGCACTTCAATTTATTTCAATAAGCAATCACGTAGTAAGCAGTATGGCTTATAATTTTTGCTGGCTGGTCAGGCGAACGTCGAATAGAATGACCGTGATCTGAGACTAAAAGCTCTCTCACACTGAGAGGTTTCTACCTCTGATTTAAATAGTACTTGGCTGTACTTCAAATTAGCATAAGCTGAAAACGCGTGCTTCTTCTGACGGGAAGTTGAAACAGAGAAGAGATAGAAAGATTTAAATTAAAATAAAACTTTGTTAGTTTAACTAAAACCTTACAACCGCAACAGAAGACATTTTTCAATTATGTGGAAAAAGGTATATGTTACACAGATCATTTTCCCACTTTTCTAAGAATTTTGACATAGATTTTGTCACGTAATTCGTACTTTCTATTAACGCAGTTCAACTTCTTTCATATTATGTGAATGAAATAAGGAGATTTCGTTTTTAGGTAAAGAAATACTGTTTTAATAAAGTTTAATTTACATTTGTTTTGACTTTTCGTAATTTTAGTTTTCATTGTATGAAAACGTAGAAAGGAAAAGAAAAAAGATTTTTGCAAAAATTTATCTAAATGTTTTTAAATGAATCTTTTTGGCCATGTAAAATTTTAACTGTAACTGCCCATAATTTAGCCCTCAGTGTAAAAAGCTACTGCTTAACAATTCTTGTGCTACTTTCATTTCAATTACTTGCTTATTCATAGTCGTTCAAAATTCATGCAAGAAATTCTTGTACATAACACGATGAGCGTTTTTAGCAGAAAGACTTCTTCCCTGTCAATGTTACTATCTCTGTGTTATGATAGCTGTGTAATTCCAGTTCTAATTCAACTTTATTTGACTAATAATAATTTTCAGAAAATTTTTAGTTTGTCCTCAGTGATAATCGCTCTCTTTTTTTTATGCAGCTCTTTTTTATAAAATAATCACCTTTTAATTTCTGTTGTCTTGATAACAGAAGGAAATATTTCACAATAAATCATCCTAAATTCTTAGTATCCTTCAGGTTTCTTTCTTAGTACGGTTTCGTAAAAGTTGTTTCTCTGTAATTGTACTTATTCTGCAGGTAAGCTACATCACGCAAGGCTGTGGCGACTGTTTATAATAGATTCCCCATTGCCTTTCCTTTAAATTTGGGAATATTTCAACACGTTTCTGATTAGCAAAAAGAAGAATCCTAAACTTTCTCGAGTCTTAGTTCTGAAAAGTTCTATAATCTCTCGAATTTTCCTTATATGAATAGAAAAAGAAAAAAAAGGGTGGTACAAATATTGTATATATATTAGGTTATTTCGAAGCACGAGAGATGAAAAATGAGCAATGCCCTCGCCGGCACTCGAACCTCGGACATCTCGAATACGAGCCTAGTGTGGTGACCATTACACTACCAAGGCATGTTAAGAAGGCAGGAGAAATCCCTTATACATTCCCCCTTTTAAAGAGCGACTGGGGATTAGGGGACCCAATCGTCAAATCCTGGTGGAATCATCATTTACCCCCTTTTTAGTTCGGGCGCCAGTGTAGAGACATTATGTTATTTCGAAGCAGGAGAGATGAAAAATTAGCAACGCCCTCGCCGGAACTCGAACCTCGGACCTATGGAATACGCGCCGAGTGTGCTGACCACTACACTGCGAAGGCGGGAGAAATACCTTATAGTACTTGTATTTTATATTAAAACATTTTTAAGGCAAAATTTCGAATCTTTGTGTAATAGAAACAAAGTTAATAACACAGTGTTTAAAAATAAATCTCTATTTATGAAGAATAGCCAATTGAAACTCAGTAGATGAAGTACACAATTAAAACTCTTGAACCTCATAATACATTTTCTCGATATAGTTCGTCAAAAAGAAGAATTTATATGTAATTTGCACAACCCTTGAGTAACTATTCAAATTTTTACGCTTTTAGAGAAGTTTTTTAAGTAAAACCAAGAATAGAGGATTATTTCAAGAATTAAAGTAGATTAGACTATAAATGGGAGGCTAAATTCTTTCCCGAAAACTAAATATGTTAAACTCATGGTTGTTACGACGTAAATTTGGTGATTTGTGTCCCCAGAAATTTCATAGAAATATTACTTTTTTGATAGACGCATCTCATTTTTAAAAGAAAAAGTATATGACAGAAGAATTATAGGCCATCAATGCCACTTCTTTAGTACTTGATTCAAATTCAGCCACTAATACAGCATTATTACGAAATAAAACATTGGAATAAAATAGCGAATGTGAACGCTGTTACGGATGAATTGAGAATATAAGCCCCCTTTGCTATAAGAAACTTCTGCAGAGTGCATTAAGTAAAATTAACAAAGTGGTTAGTTGAAAATTTAGTAACTTTTGAATAGAATTAAAACGCTCCTATAGGAACAAAAATCGCACACATTCCATTTCATGTGTTCAGCGGTGTTGAATAAGAAATAATTTTTCGACAAGAACAGAGTTAGACAGTGAGCGCCCGAAAAATTTGAATTTCTTAGAGATGTGCAAGAGAATTTTACCACTGTCAGCACTGATATAAATCTTGTAAAGTCATTATGTTTATCGCTGCAGCAGACAAGGAAAATGTGAAATGTCCTCGCCGTGATCCGAACTTCAGACCTCCCGATTTTATGTCGGATGTGTTTCCAGGTACACAACTAAGGCATGCGGAAAGGAGGAAGAAAATCGGTATAACCTTTTTAAAACCCGCTTAATTCCAGTTTAAAATATTATTTTATGTAGGATGAACACAGAAAGGTGCTCAATAGCTTCTGTAAGTCACAAAGCAAAGAGCAATGATCCGACTCTCAGCAAGACAAAACTTTCGACCTCTCATAGAGTTACAAGAGCAATGTTAATATGTCAGACTCGTACCACACCTAATATCTTAAAAAAACGAAATTCACGTTATCAGTTTCATGTAGAGAGCGTAGGATAATAAACCAATTCTTCTAGTATTTTAAGTATCTATCTCTACATTGAATGAAGATCTTATCTAAGCACTTCATGATTTCATAAAAACTTCAAGTAAAATTAAAATATATCTCCTGTAACATCGTGGCTGGACTAAGGAAATATTATAAAAGAGGACTAATAGAAAGTTATAAAATTTACAAAAGAAATTCTACACTTCTACATGATACCAAAGATTTCATATTAAAAAAGCACGCATTAATATCTTTACTCACTGTAGAGATTCATACTTAAAATACAGCAGAAATCAGTTTTATTATCCTCAGTTCTCTGTATAAAACTTAGAAGTCATTTTCTGCCTTCTTGATGTAAAGGTAACACACTCGGCGCATATTCGAGAGACCCAGGTTCAAGTCCCGGCGAGGGTAATGCACGTTTTTCATCTCTCCTCGCGTCAAAATTCTTAATGACTCTACAATATGATAACGTGAATTTTGGTTTTTTGAAGCTTCTAGGTGTGATACAAGTTTGACACATTAACATTGCATTTTTAGCCTTATTACAGTTGCTGTTAAAATTTATTTGTGAGTTGTTCTGAAAAACTTCAATGATTAAAGATCTTAACCAATGTACTAATATATTTATTTAATCTAACGAGGTTACAACTAAATATATAAATTTCATCACAAGCAATCGGATGGTTATCCACAAAGGAGGAAGAAACATTCGGCGGCTGGTTTATGTTTGATAGGTCGTACTAATGGTTGCACTAAAAAGGAAGTCGCGAAGTTTTCTCCCCTCCTTCGTCGAAGAATTTCATTACTGATGTATGAAAATGAGTGTCGTTACTGATGTGTAAAAGCATCCTATCTATGGAAGAATACAAATTATTGTGTTAACAAAACGAGTTAGAATAAGTGTTTAATAGTTTATTGATTTAAAGTGCGGTCAAACGGACCTTCTGTGGCTTTCGTTCAAGAAAATCAAGTGTGCAAGGCTGACAGTACTATTTCGAGCTCAGCAAAGTAAGGATGAGTACCTTCTTATAGCTATTGAGTTTGATGACAGTGCAATTTGCTTAGATGCTTTGTTTTGATTTTCAATGGTTGAAAAAAATTTTAAAAGATATCATCTAACGTATTTTCTCATAGATGGGCATTAAGTTTTAAATATTGCACAAGTTACTATATTTTTAATTTGTGCTTAGGATATTTATCTGAATTGTTTATTATGTGTATCTGAAAGTTAATTCCAAATTTGTTTTGGTGATTTTTCATATATCTCTCCGAAAATGCCCCTTCTAGGAAAAAGGAAAAGGCACGATTTAAAAGCTTTTGTGGAAGAATAGGATTTAAGTGTTACACCCGAAATGAAAATTTCAGAACTTAAATCTGCTGTAACAAGTAGTAGGGATGATAAAGAAGAATTTGTAAAGAATTGGCTTGACCGAATAGGAAAAAGAAAAGATTAAGTTTAGAATTAGAAAGAGGTTCATTAAAAAAAGAAAAAACAAAGAAAACACGAATCAAAGAGAAATGCGTTTGAATTTTGAAATCAAAAGACTAAAATTAGTGGCAAAATGCCAAGAAACTAGGGAATCCATTCAATCTGAAAATGTTCAGTCTGGGGCGACACGCTTGTATTTAAGAAGATTAATGCCAGAGTTCAATCCCAATCAATCGGATATTAGTTTATATCTTATAGCTTTCGAACGTCATGTGAAAAGAGCATAGGTTTAGAAAGGGTACTGGATAGCTCATCTACTAAGCCTGTTACTTTTAGGTACAGTGCAGCTTAGGTAACAAAGCCAGATTATCTTGTTGAAAATATGAAGCATATAAAAAATCTATTGTTCGAGAGGTTCAATCTGAGCCTAGGAGATTTTCCAGAAAAAATTGTTCAACATCAGAAAAAAGCCTAGATCGGATGAAACGATTTCACCACTGAAATAAGAAATTAGCTAGAAGAATGGCTCGCAAGCTCAGGTGTTAAAACGTTAGAAGAGTTAAAAGATTTAATGGCTGCTATCTAATTAAAGAAACGAGCAAAATCAGAAATGAAAAAGCATTTGCCTCGATGAGTGGGCTATTATAGAAATGGCAGCAAAATTATGCGAAATCTTTGATAACTACGAAGATGTTAGGAGGGTGGAAACGAAATTTTTCAATAGAATTGCTGAAACTAAGGAAACTATTCTGTCGACATCAGAGTTAAAAGGGGAAGAATCGAACTTAGAGAATAGTTCTAAAAGTAACCTCTCCCTAACTCAGAATGTATGAGCAAAAAGTCAAAATGAATTCGAAAAGCGAAGACCCCTAAAATGCTACAACTGTAGCGATGTCGGGCATTTGAGGCCAGCATGTCCAAAATAAGAGAAAAATCAACGATCCGAATCACTCAGTAATATTGAAGAGGATATTCAGAATGATTCCTTTGACTCGTATATAAGAAATGGGAGAGAAATAGAAATTCTGCGGGATACCGGGTCAGAGCTGACATGGTATGTAAAAGGTTTATTACTAACTCTTCTTATTGCAACGAATATAAGACAATCTTTGAGCCCAAAACTGATTTGTTAACCAAACGTTCTAAGTTAAAAGAGCTCTTATAAGCTCTACGTTGGCTAAGGCACAGTTTTTAAGAGCTATACGTGTTTTGATATTTGAATACTATGAACCATAGTCATATATGTAAAACTGTAATTAATGTCATAATATGTAAAATTGCAATTGAGTAATGATTAACCTTTTGCAGTCTTGAAGATCACTTAAAATTATTATATATGACAGTAATAGCTAAACTTGCTACCGGATAAGCAAGAGTTTTGTTCTTTATGCATGTGTTTGACATAACTGGCTAAATTGTATGTTAATCGTAAACATTTAAACGTACTTATATTTCATACTGTCAGCTTACTCAAAAAAGAACAGAAATACCACAAAGTAAAACAAAAGTTAGCAAAGCAAAAACCTTGTGCTTGGCAGATTTCTTTGCTCCTGGTGAAGAGTAGCCTGTACCTGTTTGCCCTTGAAATTGATAGATTTGTTGACTACATCTATGCCAAACACAAGGTTATTGCTTTGCTAACTATATATTAGCTTACTGTGTGTATATTTTGTTACGAACTAAAAATTTAAGGCTTTTTCCATACTGCTATTATCTTAAAAGAAACTCTAATGGTTGTAACTACTTCTTAAAGTAGTGAAATATATTCAACCGAGGTTTATGTTTTGGCGGGCATAAGGTATATATATCATGGTAGTTCACTGTATTAATTTTGTTTTCTCTGTGTATGTAATGAGAGTCAATTATCGTATTCTTTTCCTGTTCTGGAGGAAGAATTTTAGCTTTTCATCTCGAGAAAAGATTTTACAGGAGAAAAGGAGGTGTAATGTTGTTGTTGGACTAATGAAAAGTCATAAACGAAAATTAATAAAAAGTTATAAAAATGATATCAAAAAAGCACGTATACTGATATGTGCAGTAAAAATGCGTAACCACGTGAGTTGTTCTAAAAACGGTCTAACGATTAAAGATCTCTGCCAGTATATAGATATGTTAATTTAATTTAACGACGTTACATTTCGTATTCTAATAAAAAAACGCGGAACTTAAAGTCCAAATGCAAAAATGTTAAATCCATCACTAGAATCTACACATGTTTAAATACATATTTAAATCTGTTTTTAACCTTTCAGGCAGAGGTATGTGTGGCTGCCTGTATTATCAGAGCTGCATTAACACTCAGTAATTTGAGAATTACAAATAGGAGAAGGATATTTAAAAGTTTGTAAAGCTTGAAACTTTGATGGATCTTCCCATTCAAAAAAAGATTACACGTTTTGTAACAAATCATAAACCATTGATTCCGTTGATTATGCTTCCAATAAGTCAATTTTGCATTGTTTTGCTTCAGGATCGGGAAAAATATCATCTTCAGATTCGGTAAAAAGAGGAAGTAGACACAGCTCCAATTCAAGAATTATATATATTATGTGCAAAATGGCGCAGACTCTCAGAGAAAAGAAGTATGTGAAAAAGTACTTTTCTAATTTCCCGGACTCCTTCTTGTAATTGCTGGTTTAATTCTTGGTCAATAATTAAGGAAATATTTTCTAGGTCACCGGTGATCTCATATTTTGAAGCATGTAAAGTTTCTCTTTTCTTGCTTTTTTAAGTACAATTTATCACATTCTTTCAATGAAAATCAGTTTTCAGGAATGTTTAGTAACAAGGCTGTTTCTTTCACACCTTTAAAGATAGGTTCAATTATGACAGCTTAAGATGGAAGAAGTAGCATTAAGTTCATCCAACATCTGCTTTCGTGTTAACATGAAGGCCTCTTAAATTCTGGAGCTCTGGATCTGTACCTTTCACGCTTGAGAGGTAACCAGGTCTTTGATGTAATTAATGCATTAAAATTCGCCTTATATATGTGAGACACAAGTTTAATTTTTGCTTTAAGCAGGGTAAATCTGTAAATTGCTGTAAATCAAGTCTGAAGAACAAAATATAGTAATACCATTACACTCTCATTATTGCCTCGAAACTTTCGCCATTTCGAATGGTTTCAGATCTTACCGATTTGCAGCATCATTGCTATCTTGAATTTTTTCAGAAAATAATTTTTTCTAGATGTTTCCTATTGTAAGCAGTTGTTGTTTTTCTTTTCTGTTGACTAAAGCAGAAATGCTTCATTAAAAGACACCCTACCTCCATTCTCACTAGCTTAACAATCAATCTGAGAAATGATCGATTATCAGCCAGATGCAGCATGAGCGATTCCTAATGTAAACACCGAAGTTGCTGTTGCTTATTCAGAGTTACCTTCTCTTATGATGTAACGTCAAACACGTGACTCGTATTTGAAATGATAAAATGAAGTTTTAGATTTAATAGATGATTTTTTCTGCTGCATAATATACAACAACACTTAACATTCACGTCAAAAGTATAAACGTATTTCTGACAAATTCTATGATAGAATCTCGCAAAGAACTATCAACGTAAGAAAAAACTTGAAAACAATTTCTGCAGGATATAAATGTCTTTTGTAGAAAGTAGCAGGATTTCATATGGATAAAAAGAAATCTAATAAAATTATTCACAAAGGAGTTTTCAGCAATTTTTCACATTAGCAATTCTAAACAGTGCGCTTTTTGATTTAAAAATTTTCAATTAAGTCACAAAGCCTCCGTAAGCTATTTCTCAAAATTTTCCCTTTTTGTTTATTAATATCTTCCAAGAATCAGTAAACGTTTGTAATGCTTAAAAATCACTCGAATATTTTTCTATCAAAATATCAGTACCATAAGAAAGATAAATATATTTTGACTAAAACAGCAGTATATGGATTCAAAACGCAAAAATGGTGACGTTATAATTATCGAAAATCTTTTCTATACATTACATTCAGTTGCAGTATTTTTCCAATTATTTTGACATTTTAGATGTATGAAAGATGGATGTATATTAGTGTAGCGTTACTTTAGATTAAGAATAAAAAGTAAAGTAAATGAATTAGTCTATACTGTCTGTGCTTAGTTCAATTTTCCTACACTTTTTGAAACATTTGAAATGATTTATGCATTTGAATATAATGAAGGACTTAGCAATTCTTTAAAAAATTACAGGTCTGATTCACAGTTTTCTGCTCTACAGATCTCTTAATTTTAATAAAATTTTCTCCAACTCGTGGCGAATCCATTAAGTAAAATGTTTTTAATATTTGGCATAAAATGTAGATTAGTGTCTGCAAGAATTCAGAGTATGAATAATAAAATTAAATTCATCAGATGAATTACAGTTATTAATTAAATGTGGATACTTTCTTCTTGGAGTTAAGAGTCTTATATCAAAATATGAAGCTTAAAATTCCTTGCTGATATATTGGATGACATCTTAGTCATAAACTCCTTTCTCGAAGAATTATTACTTTTGCTTAAGTGCGACTTACAAATGGAATTTCGCATTTTACACAACAGAATTTTTTCCCATTTAATTACAAGTTATAAAACTGAAAGATATTTTCAAATGATACGTATAGTAAAAGTGATAAAAACTACCAGTTATACATTAAAATGGAAATGAGTGTTTTAAAAAGTCAGAAAATACATTGAACGATAGGAAATATTCGTATATTGTTCCAATAACGTTAAACATAAAAGACCTATCAAAGTGTTACTTTAGTTTTTTTGAAAGTATCTCTCGATATCTATTTATATATATTTTCCATATTCTAAGGGAGCATCTATACAACATTGTGACATATAATGATAACCATATTGATGATTGTACTGCCAAACTAATTTCAAGGAGAAGGATGCTTGAAAATATTAATACAGTTCATTAGTTTGAATTAACATGGTGGCTCACAAGATATTAAAATATCCTAAAATACATTATATGATTATCAAAAGTTTAAGTTTTTTAAAAACTTAAGTTGTCGTTTAAATGTTTGGCAAAATTAAGTAATTTTACAATACTATTACCTACAACAAATAACTTTCATAAGAGCTTTAGTTACTGTATAGAATTATACCCGATAATTAATGTGTGATTGTTTATATTTAAAATTATATAAACTCACCTGATGTAACATACAGTTTCACGCTTTAAATGAGGGTTAAACACGTGTGTCTTAGCGTCTAAGCGAAAGGCACTGATCCAAAAGTACTGAGGTAGAAGTATTTTACCTGAGCTATCCCACAATGCTCCGCGAACTTCGGCTTTTTGATCTCTTTGAGGGAGCTTTTTTCTCGATATTCTTTTTCCCCCGCGTACATTCATTATGTCCGAAACACGAAAACTTTACCTGTATCGCTTGCCAAAAGGCGCCATATTTGATTAAAAAAGAACGTTAACATTCTGTTTGAGAGCGATAGAATTGTTCTGTCGTTGAATTGACTCGCGTTCGAATTTCTATCAGCGTAATTGCTCAACTAATATTGCAAGAGATTTACTTTTGTTAGAGAAATAAACTGTTCAGTGTTTCTTGAACTCTTTTGTTACACAAACTTCGCGCTGCTTCGTTAATTACACTAAACCTTATCATGGTGTCTAGAAGTAGTGAATTTCCTCGTGAAGTTTTTCGAATTTGCTCTATATAGAGGAGATAAATCTCTTACATTATTAATTGTGTATAGTTTTGGGTTAAAACTTTGTTGCCGATCTCTATGCAACTATGGCATATTTTTAGGGAATTTTGAAAACAGTGTAGAGTCATTAGGTTATTGGATGCTAGAGACATGAAAAATGAGCGATGCCTTCGCCGGTACTCGAACTTGAACCTCTCGAATACACGTCGAGGGTACTATTTCCTCCGCATACATCTTTACACAAGCTTATTCTCAAACGCTTTCAAGAACATCCTCAACTCTCCCTGGATCATTCTGAAATTCATATTTACTAATGAATTTTATGCAAGCAACTTTTTATCCAAGATTTCTCAAAAAATTTAATTTATATGAAATTTTAAAAAAATCAAGAAAATTCATGAGTTGCAAGAAACCTGTATTTAATTCATCTTCAAATCAAACTTACTAGATTTTTGCTGTAAACGTTTTGCAAAGACTTTCTATTTATAGCCTCAATATTACCTCGTACCCTCTATAATATTACTTATATTGTACACCATATTCAACTTAAATATTACCAATCATTTAATTGTACTATTATTATAATTTGAATATTAATAATATTATCTATAAGCACTTTTCATTGACAATATCATATTACTCTGTTATATGTTCCTCGTGTATATAACTGCTATTACATTATTTCACTTTCTTCTATAATATCCCTCCTGTTTTCTTAACTCTACACTTTTCTCCCATTCTCTCTTAATTTTCTCGTGTATTTATTTCGTATATAATTATATTTTCTTGTGTATTTATCAAAATTTTAAAACTCTTCTTATTTTATGTATATAACAAAATTCATAGCTGTATTTAGGTATATATCAAAATTCTGTATTTTTTATTTTTACTTTTAATTACTTTTTGCTTCTTCTGCAAATATCAGAATTTTTATAACCGTACTTATTTTCTTATGTATTTCAGTCTTATGTCTTTATCAAATACCTAAAATTGTTCTGATTTTTTGTATGTAACAAAGTTTATAACTGTATTTAGGTATACATTAAAAGTCTACATTTTTAATTTTTACTTTTAATGCTCCCATATTTCATACATTTCAAATTGTAACAATGTTTTCAATTACTTTATGCATGACAAATAATATTCTTTCATAGTATCTTCTTATGTAACACACAACTTACATTACTAATGTAACACCGGCATAATTATTGTATGTATCAATTTATAAAATTTCTGCAACTTAAAATTTTTTAAATAAAAGTCGCTTATCGCCGGGCCACTTCCGAGGCTTGGCGTAGCAGATTGTAGATGATTCCATTAGCTGATCATAACAGTTGAATAGATCTTAGGGCAGTGCAACTGCTCTTCTGATTGTATATAAATAAATATACTTCCCCTTTTAAAAGGCAACTGGGTATTAGAAGACCCAATCGCCAAATTCCGCTGATGAAGTATCATCATTCACCACCGTTTAGTTTGGACGCCACTGTAGAGATATTAGGTTATTTTAAAGCAAAACCAGATGGAAAATGTGCAATGCCCTCGCTGGGACTCGAATTTGGGACCTCTCTAATACGCGCCAGGTGTGCTACCGCTACACCACGAAGGCAGGCAAGGAAGGAGAAAATACCTTATAACATTTAGTATGAAATGCAGATGTCTTATTTAAAAAAAGCGTAATTCAAGCAAAGGAAATAAACCATGCGTGCATTAATGTAGATCCCGTGAATAATATTTTTCAAAACATATTTAACATATTTCTTTCTATTCAAGAATATCGTAATTTCGTACTGAATATAAAGGTTCTAAAAGCCTAAGTAAGGAAATTATAATTGAAACCATTTTAGGAATTGCTAAACATACAAATTACAAGATAATTTTCACTTGTATGCAATGAATGACAATAAGCTCTGGAATTCTCTTGTAAATTGTAGGGGTCTGAATTAATATTGAATTTAAGGAGACTAAGTTGGTTCTGTTGAACTTCAAGAGGATATTATCATCTTCACTTTTAATCGAGAAAGCTTTTCAAGTTAAATCCGTAACAATTACTTGTTATTCCTTCGACATACGAAGAATAGATTCAGCTTTAAAAAATTTAAGTACGGTCTTTGACTAAAAATGTAGACAGCAGACTTTAATATTCTAACCTCTTAACTGACAGCTTATCGAATATCCCGCAGTTAGTTTTTTTTTAAATGGAAACAGGATATTTCCAACGATTGCTACAGGAAGCAAGCAGCAGATAAAGAAGGTGCGTATCATTACGAAAACCTAAACACTTGTAATCCATGTACACTTTATGCAATAAAATAATAGGAATAAATAATAAAAGTAGTAGCTTAAAGTTGACTATAAATACTCTGATGGGATTAGCTGGTAATTGTTCTGCTAATGGGCACAGTGTTAATATTGTTACAGGAATTTATGGGGGATATGTTAAAATACGATTTAATTTAACTTTTTTTGTAAGAGTTCTGATTATCAAATATTTTCGAAGGAAACGTAACACTTGGTCATTGAAATTTTGCTATTATTTTTATTTCGAGAAATTTGTAGATCGCAGAAATGCTACAATTACGTTGGAGACCACAGCTTCATAACATGTGCTAAGCACTCTAAAAAATATTTATTACAAAAGAACAAATTAAGCAGTTGATTTCAACAAGGTGTAGTCAGAAATAATAATTTTACGTCTATTTCATTAATGACTATTGAAAGTCATAAATTCCTTTCCTGATGCTAAAACAATAATTATTAAAGACGGAAAGCAATTATTGTAGAACTGCGTAAAAACTGATAAAACAAACCTGAAAAGAACTGAAAAGTTCATATAAACTGAAGAAGACGTTTGGAGATGTCTTCAAAAGTAACACATTTGAAATGTTTACAAAATGTGCGAAAACCTTAAAATGCAGCAGTTTTGTTACGAATCGTTAATCTTATTAATGCTGATTTTGAATTCCTTTATTTAAATGTTAAATAACCAGATTTTCTTCTACCGCTCCTTTACATCATTACGATTCATTTTTTCAGAAGATACAACTAACTTCTAGTCATACAATTTCTTCTTATAATGATGCTCAATATGTATGTTTAACACACAGTAATAAAATACTGTCCGAAACATCTAGAAGCCTTGCAAATGGATTTTACTCTTCCTTCCCTTTATTATAGCTTCTTTCACATGCTGATATACATTCTTTATATCTTTTAAAGATATAAGTTTCTAACTGAAAGCTCTGAAGACAGGTATCTCGACTTTTGTTTTTTTTTGGGGGGGAAGCGAGGGTAATGATTGCAGTTAATGCGAAACTGGTATTTTTTAATGCAAACTTACAGAAATAAGCATTGCTATGTATTGAAAATATGTTCTATATGTTACACATATTGAAACATATGTTGTGTATCATTATTTAGCAAATTATAAATGACCCTTTTTTTATAATTTTAATGCAGCATTTTATCATAATGTTGCAACGATTTAGATCTATACAGGACATCAAAAGCCAAACCTTCTTCTCTCATTACAGGTGCTTTTACCAGATCATTTATCCTGAATCATTCACCAGCTGTGGATAAATAATTCTTATTTAATCATGGGAGACCTGCAATTTTGACTTAATAACAAGAAACAAATGTGACTCTCAGTAATTCTTCAAACAAATAATGTGATTTTCAGTAATTCTTCTGTTGGTGCAGCTTCTGTTACAGAACGTTCAACGATTTGTAGAAATTTGAAACAACAAGTATTTCTTTATAATACAAACCATTGGATGTTGAAGAATATGTTTTCTATACTATATTCGTCATTTAACGTTGCCAAAATTAAGAACTGAAATTTTGTGTGAAAACGCAAAAACGTATGTGTAAATTATTTGAAAATATTTACTCAGTAAAATAAATATTAATTAAAATAGAATGACAGAGAGAAGTAGTTTACTTTAAAAGCAGAGATATATTTTTCCATACCAGAATTTTATAAAAATTTAAGATAGAGAAATTCTTCACTGGCATTGTTCCGTTTTTATTAAATAATGAACCAAATTTTGCTGAAAGGCTAAAAGAGAAAAAGACTGAAGGCAATAAACGTGAAAGGCAGGCACACCCATATTCCGTCTTATTTCATCAAAAATTATTGAATATGAGCAATACATAACCTATGCCTTTTGAAGAAAAAATAAATAGAAAGGATGTAAAATATATAAAAGGGGACTAATATTTTCAGTATTTAAAACATGTGTATTTTTTAAAAACTTTTTTGCAATGTACAAAAGGAAAGTTCAAACTTTCTGCTGTCAGTATAGAATAAAAATGAATATCTCGAAATAAGCTTATTTCTTACCATATCGATTAAAAGTTTCTTCTGTTTTCCTTTAATCGGGACATTAATTAAATTCGTTTAAATATTTAAAATTTTCTATAGATTATTAAATAGTTACACTTATATATTTTTATTTTAAACAGTCAATTTAAAAATTATTTTCAAAATATTTCTCAGGCTTCACCTATCGTTTTCTGTTTCAATTAATCATTTACTACGGCTACAGCAAAGCATTTGAGAACTACCTATCTTAAAAAGGAAGCCTTTTGAGATAACTTATAAGAAGAACTGGTTCATATCCTCACTCCTTGTGGAGATAACTACGAAAACCTTATGCTTCAAATCATTCAGAATCCTTATAAAATACATATCCCATAAACAAAGTGTTATTTTAACACGTTAGATATTTTATTTTTAACTTTAATGTTTAAAAATGTTTTCAAGATATTTAGATATAAGGATTTGTTAGAATTCTAGAAAACATTTTCTTTCTGTCAATAACAAAATTTAAGTTCTCTTGTTTTCATTATAAGTATCGTTAGGTTTTGAGGTGCAGTTTTAAAAATTTTATTAAAATTATTTACTACAAATTTCAAAGCAGAATTCTTTAAATTTTATTAATATTTATATTTTTCAGTACGTATCAAACTATCTAAATCTCTGCATTTCTTTCAAAGTATTTACATTTTATCGTTTTTTCTTGCAAACTAGTTCAGTAAAGATTTTGAGATATCGTTTGTTTGAAATTTTTATTAAAGGCTTATAGTACAGTTTCATTACAGAATTTGATCAGTTAGATTAACATTTTGGTTTATCATTATGTGTCAGTTGTAAGAAATCTAAATCTTTACAATTCTCTTAAAGCATCTATGCTGCATTACACTTTCCTGCGAATTAATTCAGTGAAAGTTTTCGATCGAAAATCCTTCTAAAAAACTTCTTTCTTATTTGCTCCATAAACTAGACCTTCGTTGTATATTTTCTAGCTGATATTTGCTATAAAAGACTTATTATTCATACAGAATACTTATGCCATTGTGTTACTCATACAGAATAAACTTGCAGAGCTTTTTTCATTCAAATAGAGAATTTCTACATGTTATTCTGCGTCATATTTAAATGTAATGAATCCAAGACGGCTGTTATATTTTCAAAGTTTTTAAGATAACTTTAAAAGATTTTAAACTGTTTTAAAAATTAATAAGATCACTACTTTTTTCTGAGAAAGCTGCAAAGTTCAAGATTATGAACATTAAGGGCCGATAAGATTTCATTCATAGAAATTATGAATCAATCTACTAGTGCATAAAATTAGAATTCATACACCAAAAATTTTAAATGAGTATCATTTTTAAAATATTTAAAGAACTATAAATTTGAGGACAATGAACAAAATAATTGCTATATTTAAAAATTTTTTAAAAGTTCATAAATATGAATTAATGTTCAAAAAACATAAACCAAAACACAGTTGAGATATAGTAAAAAAAAATGAAAAAATATGAATTCCATTACGACGAAATCCAAGTGGCTGTTATTTTTTAAAATATTACAAAAGGGTGTTTGCATCTTAATCTCTCCTCAGTGTTTCAGCTTTCTATATTAAGCGCAAATGAATTAATTTATGGCTTTATGACGGACAGACTAAACAAAATTAAATAAAATAAACAAAACAGCTTTAAATATTATATTGCAAGATATTAATGACCATATCGTTAATTTTGTTGAGAAAAAAATTTGATATAATATATTCATTTTTTACATTTACATGGCAATACTTTTGAGTATTATTTGTTTTCGTAACAACAAATTTTCTAAAACATTATTGCATTGCTCATTTTTAGTGTTTTTTTTAAATAAAGGTCAATAATTAGAAATAGTTATTTCTTCTTTTATTTATCACTCAACATAATTGTTTTTTAAAGGCTTTGAACTTAACTTGTCTACACTCGTTGAGTCCTTTGACGGGGGCCTCTAGCCTAGTTTTAGATGTTCGAAATTATAACTGAAGGTGAGGCGAATAATTAATACCACATAAAAACGCGAAACGCTTATGCTGGAATGTGGTTCATCCGATCAAATGATAACTTCTTTAAACGATTCTGTACGTAAATAATGCCGCTGTCAGTAATTTTAATCAGTAATTCATATACATACCTCGCGAATTGCTGGCGCTTCTTGCTTTATAGATTATATCAACTTGTTAAAATGTTTCATCTTCGGGTTCATTCCTCTATATTCTCTCGTTTTATCGCTACCTTCCATCTGCTTGCTTAAAATTTTGCATTTTGCTCAGTTTTGTAAAATTCCACAATCTTTTAAATCCAACTTTACGGATCCCCAGAGCAAACATCTGAAAAAGGAAGTTTGCATTACTTCCTGCTGTTTGTAATAAATTCTTTTGCTCTTAATAAATCATACGAAATGATTCACTATTAAAATCTGTGTCCGTATCTGATTATGTTGGACAGCTTATTAATGTCAAATTTTATTGGTTTGAATTTTGTACACATGTAAATAATTTTTGTAAAATTATGCGTATGTAAATTACAGTATTTCTTATATAAGTAATACGAAAAGCATCAGAATACGAAGCATCGACAGAAAAATAAGAGACAAGGGTAAAACCATTTAACATTGAGGTAAATAGCTATTTGGCCAAACTGGCGAAATAGCGCCAAGCTGGTGATGTTTTTGGATGGTGATGCTAGAGTCAACTAACTTTGTCTCTAAATTCGGTGAGAAACTGCCAGAAGTCGCTAAGTTTGGGAACATTTTTGTCCGATCCCAATGTAACTGTAACTGAATCCTGC
Source organism: Stegodyphus mimosarum (assembly GCA_000611955.2). NCBI lineage: Eukaryota > Metazoa > Arthropoda > Arachnida > Araneae > Eresidae > Stegodyphus > Stegodyphus mimosarum. Next base: position 160,416 of record KK116320.1, read on the forward strand.
CCTATGTAACTGTAACTGTGCATTTATTCCAGAAATTTTGAGAAATCAAAGGTATTGGAAATTTTTCGGCGGACGGGGGATAACATATAAGACATCGGAGAGCATTAATTTTCAGTTTAGCTGAAAGCATTGAAGTTTCAGAGATCACCGGGATCACTCTTTTTGATACACTTTGCAATACCTTGTGTTCGATGCTGTTAGTAGTTTGAAGTGGTTAACTACTGATTGTACTCTATCATATTGTTAAGAGCTGTACGTACGATTACTTTTGTGTGAAAAGTTTTGGAATTGTAACTTTTTTTTCTTTTTGGAAACATGATATTTAAATGTGATCTCCAGATTCTTTAGCTATCTGTGATTATCATAAAAAGCGTCTGTAAAGAACTGAAAGTTTTAATTAATTTGTCTCATAAAACCTTCTGCACACTGCATGCTTAAAATACAAAATATATTAAATTTTAAGTAAGTATCCTGGGAAATTTTGGCATTATATTTAGGATAGTGTTGAAAATTAATGTAGTTAAATTTGTAGACAGCTGCATCAATTCAGCTAAAGTGTAACGCATCAAATAATTACATTAGTTATACATTAAATAGCTCGAATGTGTGGAATGGAAGACGACGCTTTTCGTCTAAGCATAGGAAGATCAAGGAACTTCCAAACAAGAATTTTACAGGCTTGTCTTTACACATTTCTACTTCTGTGACTAATTACTTTACCTTACTTTGTTTCTTTAGCGAGGCCTGATACCTCTTTTAGAAGCTAGAAAAAAGTTTTATCAAGGTATAAAAAATATAATAGTTGGTACACGATTGAGATTTTCTGCTTCTAAAACTGAATTAATTTCTTGAATGTTATCAGGTTTGCTAGCGTAAAACTCTATTTTCTCAGTTAGATGCCGATTTGAAGATATCTCGCAAACGATAACGTCAAATTATTTTAATGTTGAAAGAAACAAAATTTTACATTATTTCGTTATTAAAAAGATAATTTTAGCGTTTATTTCTCAAGAACATTTTCAAATCTATAATTGATGACGTTCAGAAGAATTCACACTGTGGGAATCCATTCTTTCATTTCACAGTTAAATGCTGGGAATCTCTTACACCGATAAGCGAATAATCGCTTGAGTGTGTGAACAGAGACGTAAGACTCAAGAGGGGTTAATACAGAATGAAGTTATTTGTTCAGCCAGCAATCTTTCTCAGATATTTATTTCGTCCAGGTATTCAAATAGTGTTTTACTCACGTAGGATAAAAGCTTTCATTAAAAATAAAATATAAGACTAAATGAAGGTCTTTTGATTTATTTACATTTATATTGATGAATACCATAATTCAGCTGAGACCTGTGATGCACTCTGGGCATCCTGGGTTCTCAGTGATGAAACGGCTAAGTGATCTACTGATTCAGCCATTTTGGATAACTGTCTGAGGCCATTTCAAAACCAAAATTAGTGCTGGATTAGGAGGAGAATCTCAAAGTCTAATAATTTCAAGTTTTCCAGTACTTGGTTTAGAATAGCGCTTATTTTCTCTATGGAATTAGAAAAGACAATCACTAAGCAGAAAGTGGGCAAAGAGAAAAACACCAAGTAACAGAAAAATGAGAATTACATGTAAAAGGAAACCCGATCAAAAATTATCCCATAAACAAATAATGTAGAATCATTGTGAATGTAGAACCAATGGCCTTTGTAGTTCTCGACGAATGCTCTTAAGCAAGTGCCCGGCCCTTGAACAAAAAAAAAAGGGTGGTTGGTTACGCAGAAAGTATTAGCTGGAAGTACCTGTCTTTTCTTTGCTTATGCGAAATATTCTGTTAGACAATACTGAAAGCTTAGTCAAAGTTAGAGTAAAAAGGTTTTGCTTTAGTCAAAATTAAGGCAAGAAAGAGTGGCCGAGAAAGACTGTTCTTTGAGATGGGGAAGAATGTATCTTTGCTATCATGTAGAGGAAAGAAGCAAAAAGAAAAGCGAGTCATAGCTTACTTTATGTGCTGCATTCGCATTCTTTGTGAACATGCTTTCACAAAAAGCCACTCAAACATTCCCAAATTTAAATGCATTAGAATTCTTGAAGCCGTCACACAGGAACTCGTTTTGGGATAGCGGTAAAGCTTTTCATTCACACAAGGTTCACACCTGAGATTCTGGTGTCACTCATTCCACGGGCAAGGGCGTAGCCAGAAGGGGCAAGGGAGGATAAGCTGTTCCCGGTCGCAGCTTCCAGTGGGCGGCAAACTGATGTTACGAATTTATAGAATGAACTGCTTTCCACGCTTGGCAAACAGCAGATGGGCGTGATATCTTCAGCTGTACACGGGCACTGAAAACCCTAGCTACAGTTCTGTCCATAAGTATGCCCACGCGCTCAGCAAAGCAACAACAGCCTACTAACGCAACAATGAAACACATCAAAACACTGGCCTCCCAACCACGCTCTCCACACAGGGGCAGAAATCACTTCAATTTGTACCTCGTCATATCGCGTAACGATGCTGGAGGAGAGTATACGGCTGCCGCAAAAGCCACTCAAACCCTCGCAAATTTCAATGAGTTTATATTTCTGAAGCTGTCACAAGGAACTCTTTTGTGACAGTGGTAGAGCATTTCACTGGCCTCAATGGAAAAACTTTTTTTCCCAAGAACAGCGGCACTCTTGCATCGCACTTCCATTCCATACTCATACATGTCGCCACGAGGTAGCCGCAACACCAAACGCAGGATAGTGAGCGTGCATCAGTCAACAAACCGGTCACCAGAAAGCACTTTTGATTGATGAAAACTCATCCTGCAGTACCCAAAGTCAATCCGATGTTCTATTTAATGACAAATTACTCATGTATATGTAGCAATGAGCATTGGTATTTTATTATAAAAAATATTTCACTTCAATCTGTTTCTTGTTTCCTTTCTTTTTTTAGCACTATAACAAATAATACCGTGGGGATTATTCCTGTTCTAGATCATAACACGATTTCGCGATACTGTAAGAGGCAGTAATTCTCTTTAAAATAAATCATTAGTTATCTTCGCAACATAACAATAATACCGATGATGATTAATATTTTACCAAAACAATTTACAAGAATACATACTTCTGCACACGAGTATCTGTGAATCTATACCACTAACTCAGATACAGATACGGTTAAAGAGTTGGATACATAAACAGTTATGATGGTTTAAAAGTTCGGATTATTTTCTCCCATGCGTGCTCCTGATTGATGATTGAATGAACCTAAGCATCATCTCAAAGAGAAAATGAACTGCCTTTTTTGGGGGGAAGGGGTCTGCTTGTCCGAGGCGGGTTGCACGCATGCTCATGCTGCTTGCATGAGGTCGCAAATGACGGAATATGTTTCGCGTTTTCTTCTGAAGTCACTATGCCTTATCACGACTTTTCTCAGTTCTTCATCTTAATATTTTAATTTAACGTTTCGAAGTAATTTATCTCAGTAATATTCATGGTCATTGTTGCTTTCAGCTTTGTTGTCCATACCTTATACCAGTTGTGTATCATGTTCAACAGCTTTTAAAATTTCGTACCTGAAAGTTTTAATTCAGAGTGAAAAAGCAACTTCAACATGATTTTTACAATTCTTTCTTACCCAATTTCAACAGTTTAGTCTTGAAAAGAGAAAAAGAGAACATTAGCAGAAACACTTCCAGTCAAATATTATTAAACTTAGGGAATTTATTTAGTTTTACTAACAGCTAAATAGTCAAAGCAACTTTCCTTTCAGTCTGGTTCGCACCCAGGTTTTCTCCCAGAATGCTAATAAGCTAGCGTGCGTGTATTCAAATGAAGTAGAATGAAGTGCTGTTTTAGGGAAGGTTTTGGTAGGTGATTTCAGAGCGTGTTATGCCTACTTGAAGCCCACGTTGTTATTCTGAATTACTAGCGACTTGATTCTGCGGCGTTGAGTGCTTCTAGCCATTAGGTTTGTTTCCGCGCACTTTTACGAGTCAGAGATTCCCTGGCCGTTTAATTACCTTGTGAGCCGCTAGGCTAGATTTAATACATATTATTCTATGTTCAACATTACCTGTAAGACAGAATAGTTGACTTTGTGTAAGCCCAAGTTGGGCCATATCTGCAGTTATATTTAATTGAATAAAGGATCCTTTACACATTCTAACTTTTCTGTTATCATTAAAATCCGGGGATAATTTCTCATACATTCCTCGTACAGCTCGTTAGTCCATGCTACTAAAGAGAACGAAACTCTATAAACTGTATAAATAGACTAGATATAATAGAGGTTGTAAAAGGCAAAAAAAATTCTGTTTAGATTTTGTTTTAGTTTCATATTTCAGCTTATTAATACAGTTTAAAATTTCACGGTCAACCATTCAATATTAAAATTCAACCATCAATATTAAAATGTCATTCGACTAACGAATCTCCAGATGACAGCTATTTGAAGTATCTAAGCTCAGAATCACCTTCGGTAAACCAATTATCACTCAAATAAGTGGTGATCCCATTAACACTGTCTACAGAAAGGAATGCGCTTAATCAGTTACTCCGAATCCTATCATAATAAAATTATGTTTTTTTCTAAAATAAGAATTTAATTACGGATTTCTAACCTTCTTTTCTGTTTGCCTAAAGAGTGTAAGAAAGGTAAACCGTTTCCTCTTAATGTCAAACATTCAAAATGAGAAACATACTCTAGAAAGTAAAATCGCTTTATTTCATTTTCAGTGCAGCATTTTAACTAAAAACACAGGCATATTATATGTTTCTGATTCTTATTTTAATATAGCATCATATTTTCTTATATATTTGACAAAATTTTATATTCTTTATATACACTCATGTCCATAAATTAAGGATAATTCGGAGTCACGCGGAAATCGAACTCTAAAATAAATATATCACCTGTAAAATCACTACACACATCTTCAACAATCATATGCAAATTTCAGGAAGTAACCATATGACACCGATGGTACGCCACAATGACGAGAGTGTAAGAGAGTGATATATAAGGAGTACAGGCAAAGAAGTAAAATTGTTCGCAGGCGCTTTATAAGCATTTCACTGCAATAACCGTATAGTTATGACACAAAGGACGCATTTGGAGGATTTTTTACGTGGTAGAATTATCGGCCGTCTGGAATGTGGGCGTACCCAACTGGAAGTATCAGACGAACTTGAGATTGCCCAGAGTGTCATCTCCAGGCTTTGGCAACGATTCCAAGATGATGGTAATGTAAGTAGACGTTACAGCACAGGTCGCCCCAGATTTACAACGACGAATAAGGACCGGTATTTGGCAGTTACTGCCAAAGAAACAGGTGGAGCACAGCCTCAGACCTGTCTCGTTAACTCTCTTCAGCCACTGGTACGACAATTTCAAGGCAGACCGTGTACAGACGCTTAGGGCAGATTGGTCTATATGCTCGTAGACCTGTCAGATGCGTTCCAATTACTGCAACTCACTGTCGCCTGCGGTTAGCTTGGAGTAGAGAGCATGCATTGTGGACACCGCAACAGTGGGCTTGTGTGATGTTTTCCGACGAGTCCAGGATTAGCTTGCAGTCTGATTCTCGCCGGACTTTCATATGGAGAGCTCCAGGTCCCCGTTACCACCAAGAAAACATCATTGAACGACACCGTTACGGTAGTGCAGGAGTGCTCGTTTGGGGTGGAATTATTCTCGGTTCCAGAACTGACATGCATGTTCAAATTGGAACCATGACAAGCCAAATCTATCGGGACGTCATTCTGGAACAACATATAGTTTGTTTCGGGGTGCCATGGGCGCAAAACTTGTGTTTATGGATGACAACGCCCGTCCTCACCGCGCAAACATCGTAAGCGAATGCCTTCAATCGGAGGATATCACCCGTATGGACCGGCCAGCATTCTCACCGGACTTGAATCCAGTACAGCACGTGTGGGACATGCTTGGCCGACCAGTTGCAGCCCGTCAACCTCCTCCTACATGTGTACCGGAACTTCGGAGAGCATTGCTTTTTGAGTGGTGTAATATCCCTCAAGATTAGATCGATAATTTGATACTCAGCATGCCTAGGCGTTTTATGGACTGTATTGCATCGTCTGGGAGACATACAATGTACTATTAACAATCATACCAACCATGTAATATTGGTTTTTTGTAAATAGGTCTTTTTTGTAATTTGCTCCAGGGAGAAAAAATCGCTATTTTTTTTAATAATATCAAACGTATAGCATCATTTTTTTGCTCTTTACCTTTTGTTTAATAAATAAGCTTTACAAATAAAATAAATTTGTTTTGCTTCTAACTCTTCCTTTGCCTGATTTTGCATTATCCTTAATTTATAGACATGAGTGTATTTGACACAATCGATGAGCACATGTCAAATTTAAACTAATATAGCATAATATATCACACCGTCGCCCAACCGGTATAGCGGTTAGCGTCGCTGAGTGCTGTACCGAAGGGCTTGGGTTCGCACCCCGGAGAAGGCATGGATGTTTGTAAATGTATAGTGTCGGTGCGGCATGGCGGCACTTTAAATATGCGGCGAGCCGAAAGTCCTCTCATGTGGTGTGGTGGAAAGGGAGAGGGGTCGGAGACCTCGGACCCCTCCCCCCGGGGGGCTCTCCATCAAAATTGGAGGCGGAACTGAGCCAATTCATACTATCATCTGTTAGGTGCTCAAGGTTATTGCCAACGACAGGCGTAATCCAGCGCTCCTTGACACGAGAATTCTCGTGAGCTTCGGCTGATTCTGTCATACAAGTGAGCATGAGCAACAACATATATCACTCCGGACTTTTGTTGCAGAAATGCAGATTTATTTGGACTAAAATTTAAATACTTAGGGACATTTTCACTTATTTATACTAATGAAAATTCTTGCTTGGAGGTGAAACAAATATAAAATTTGCAGAATTTTAAGTTAAATTTGCATAATTTTAAGTATATTGCCTTTACTTTCGTTAGCTTCAACCATCATGCAAATAAGTTAATGTAAAGAATTGGCCAAAAATATTAGGCACCCACATATTTTAAAATATCTTTAAGCGTAGTAGTGGGATACTAAAATGTGTATGTGCTCACAATTATGAATTTATGATTGAAGTTATTACAATTTATAAACCTCTACTTTTAATTCATTTTTATAGCATTCTTTAAAAAACGAACTTTTAAAATTAACCCAGCTGCTTTGTTTTAGTAGAAGTTTTATTAGTATATTGCTCTAGTTAGTTGATAATTTTGAAAATCAGAGTAACTCTTACAGAAAAATTCAAAAACGTTGTAAAGTTAATATCATTTTGAATGACCAGTTATTTTACGATTTAAATCTTTGCTGTCAGTTCTGCTGTTTTCCCACGAGAATGAAAATTATTTCAAAAGAATATAAGGTGAGATTTTTGGATTGCAAAACAGAGTGTATTTCTGCCTCTCGAGGAAATGTTAGCAGGTTTAGCTAGTTAAGACTGATTCTACTCACATAAGATTGCCTTCTACGACTCTGCATTATAGTTGCCGACATTTAAATCGTTACTCCGGTAAGAAGTTTGAGCTAACTTCGCGTGAAATCGTTTGTGTAGCCTTTAGTTACTAGGTTTGGTTTTAAATTTGAATTTATTTTTCCTTTAAGTTACATCGCCACAGATGATTGGCTGATTCGTAAGCACGAGTCTTGCATTTATGTTCCAGTTCTGATTTAATAAAAAGATTTGTTTAAAACCTTCTTAAGTCTCTGTAGTTTTTTCAGAAGAAGAAATAATTAGCTCCAAGTCTGTTAGGAGTTTGGTCTTAATTTATACTAACAAAGAATGTGTATGTAAGCTTTATAATGTAAAGCATTTAATAATCAGCAATGATACGAAAACTTGTTATTTTTATCTCATAATATAAAATTGAGAAGAATCTCAAACTGAGAATGAGAAAAATCTCTATCTGATATTACCAAAAATCTTAAATGTTCATTGTGCGTTTTTCAGTTACTTTTTAAAGCTTTAAGAAAGCATGTTAACACTTGATTAGAAAGACAACAGGAGAAAAAAGTAACTCTGAAATCTAATGATTAAACTTTATTCGAAAATAGGTGAACAATAGAAGGAAAATTCTTCTGTGTTCTCTGATGAATTGTCAGAGTGAAATTGGAGTCCTTTAGTGCTAGAACTATGAAAATGAGACTTGTAGAAGATAATATGAAAGGTTGCAAAGCTCAAAAAAAGCCGTGATTCTCCGAAAAATAGTTTTGAGATTAAATGGATTTTATCGCTTGTGACAATTTAAAGAAGAAAAATGGTGAAATATCTTTTTCTTGATAAATCAAGTTGTCAGGTAACTCTGTTTTGCTCCTCTTCCACACAAAAGTAATCTTTCAAATATATTCTGCGATATTTGGTTATAAACTGGTCGCTTAAAAATGTACCCTTTTTCCCTTGGCTTTTAGGTGTTTGATGCCCCTGGTGCATCTGATATGAGACGGAAAGGTGAAGAATACAATACACAAAGTCAGCGCCGTAGCTAGGGTTTTCAGGGTCCGGGGACAATTGAAGATTTTGGTCCTCTTTCTGTGTGATAAGTATGGAAAACATTTATAAGGTATTTCCGCCATCTTCTCATGCCTTAATAGTGTAGTGGTCTGCACGCTCGGTGCGTATTGGAGAGGTCCGTGGTTCCAGTCCCGGAGAGGGCACTGCTCATTTTTTCAATCTCCTGCTTTTCAAAAAATACCTGTCTCTACACTACCATCCGAACTAAAAGGGTTGTGGATGATGATTCGCCACCACTAGGATTTGGCGACAAGGTACCTTAATTCCCAGTCGCCCTTTAAAAGGGGGAGTATATAAAGTATTTCTCCCGCCTTCTTCGCATGCCTTCGTGGTGTAGTGGTCAGCACTCTCGGCGCGTATTCGAGAGGTCCATGGCTCGAGTTCCGTCGAGGGCCTTGCTCATTTTTCACATCTCTTGCTTTTCAAAAAATACCTAATGCCTTTACACATTCCATTCTAAAATTTCGAAACATCAGTTTGGAGCCCCTGCATGGTGCGCTCGCGGACAGATATCTCCCCTTACCACACCCTAGCTACGCCACTGCGCAAAGTGTGTATCTGCTACTGTAAAACATGGAGCAAGCGGCATTATCACATGGGAATGCATGGCTATCAGTAGTGTAGGCAAAATGTACATGCGTGAGGGTTAAATGAATGATAAAAAGCACACCAATGTTTCCTGTTATTATTCTTCCGTAAGCTATTTGTATTGCAAGCAACGATGACGTCAAATTTCAACACGATTACTCATCATGCCAAAATTGGTGAATTCACTGTAGTGGACTGTTCATAATAATACTAATGTTTTAGACTGGTCAGCACAGTCCTCATATCTAAATCCGACAAAACGTCTGTGGAGTCTTTTATATCGAAAATCATCCCAGCGTTCAACAAAATCCAATGCATCCTTTAAAAGTGCTGTTAAACAAATTTAAAATAACATAAATGTGGAGAGTGTGGTAAACAAGTGGTACTAGGCTGAGTGGGTTGCTTCTGTAATCACAGAAGCAACTTTATCTCCAATTGGAGATAAAGATGGAAACGCAGAATATAAAAATTGTGAATAAATATTTCCTCGACTCAAGAAAAACGTTTATATTTATCTCAAAACTACACTCATGTCCATAAATTAAGGATAATTCGGAGTCACGTGGAAATCGAACTCTAAAATGAATTTATCACCTGTAAAATGACTACACACATGTTCAAGAATCATATGCAAATTTCAGGAAGTAACCAGATGACACCAATGGTACGTCACAATGACGAGAGTCTAAGAGAGGGATTATAAGGAATACAGGGAAAGAAGTAAAATTGTTCGCAGGCGCTTTATAAGCATTTCAATGCAATAACCGAATAGTTATGACACAAAGGACGCATTTGGATGTTTTTTTACGTGGTAGAATTATCGGCCGTCTGGAATGTGGGCATACCCAACTGGAAGTATCAGACGAACTTGGAATTGCCCAGAGTGTCATCTCCAGGCCTTGGCAACGATTCCAAGATGATGGTAATGTGAGTAGACTTTACAGCACAGGTCGCCAACTGCCAAATACCGGTCCTCATTGGAAACAGGTGGAGCACAGCCTCAGACCTGTCTCGTCAGCTCTCTTCCGCCACTGGTACGACAATTTCAAGGCAGACCGTGTACAGACGCTTAGGGCAGATTGGTCTATATGCTCGTAGACCTGTCAGATGCGTTCCAATTACTGGAACTCACTGTCGCCTGCGGTTAGCCTGGAGTAGAGAGCATGCATTGTGGACACCGCAACAGTGGGCTTGTGTGATGTTTTGCGACGAGTCCAAGTTTAGCTCGCAGTCTGATTCTCGCCGAACTTTCATATGGAAAGCTCCAGGTACCCGTTACCACCAAGAAAAGATCATTGAACGACACCGTTACGGTAGTGCAGGAGTGCTCGTTTGGGGTGGAATTATTCTCGGTTCCAGAACTGACATGCATGTTCAAATTGGAACCATGACAAACCATATCTATCGGGACGTCATTCTGGAACAACATGTACGTTTGTTTCGGGGTGCCATGGGCGCAAAACTTGTGTTTATGGATGACAACGCCCGTCCTCACCGTACAAACATCGTAAGCGAATGCCTTCAATCGGAGGATATCACCCGTATGGACCGGCCAGCATTCTTACCGGACTTGAATCCAGTAGAGCACGTGTGGGACATGCTTGGCCGACGAGTTGCATCCCGTCAATCTCCTCCTACATGTGTACCGGAGCATTGCTTTTTGAGTGGTGTTATATCTCCCAAGATTAGATCGATAATTTGATACTCAGCATGCCTAGGCGTTTTACGGACTGTATTGCATCGTCTGGGAGACATACAATGTATTAACAATCATACCAACCATGTAATATTGGTTTTTTGTAAATAGATTTTTTTTGTAATTTGCTCCAGGCAGAAAAAATCGCTAATTTTTTTAATAATATCAAACATATAGAATCATTTTTTGCTCTTTACCTTTTGTTTAATAAATAAGCTTTACAAATAAGTCAATTTGTTTTGCTTCTAACTCTTCCTTTTGCCTGATTTTGCATTATCCTTAATTTATGTACATGTGTGTATTTCAAAATGAATGCCTCAATATAAGATGCTGAATATTTTTGGTCAACGCTGTGTTTATGCACACAGTTCTTGATTCGTAAAATAACTGAGACCTGAACCATAGCTTATATCTAAATGCGTCTGACTTTGCCTTCAATAATTAATTTGATTTGAACATATTTTACGCAACCTGTGAAACTTGTGTTTTGTTATATTTTAAGTCTTATATAGCCATTATAATGACACGTTAATAAAGACTTTTTTAAAGCTACATCTGAGTTTCTGCTTATTATATTTAAGACGTAAGACAGGGAGAAGTCGTCTGCCATGTCTTTCTTTACAGCTCAAGAGCTGGGAATCAAAGTAGGGTGAAATCGTACAGTAGCAAACAGTGCATAGTTAAGTAGGTCGGAAAATAGAGAGAGCTGTAAGTTTAGCTTCTACGAAGCTGCAAGATGGAAGAATGCTGTAAAGCTCAATGCAGTTTTTCGGATATTTAAAGCTGCCTTGCGAACTTTGATAGTCTCCAGTTTAATAGAAGAATTTCGGTAATAAGCTTTGTTGAAGGGCTCGAAAATCACATTCTTCTGTACCTAGTTGGAGAACAGTAAAAATAAAGATAGCAGCTTTCGTTTAGAAAAAGCAAGTTCTGATCTGATTCAAAGAAATTCTAATTCAAAGTCTTCCGCTTGGGATAGTGGTCGCGGCAATATTACTTTAATTATTTCTTCATCTGGTCAGTTGCCACAAAAGAGATTTAAAATTTGGACTTGGGGATCCAAAAGAAACTCCGCAAGATGAAATCCGTTAAATCCTCGACTTTACACTGTAATTTACTAAATATCTCTGACTCGAGCTTGGCTCTAGCTTTGACAAACTGGAACGCTTTTAATTAGTGCGTTCGAAGTTGTAGTTCTCGAAATTGAAGTTCCCCAACACGAATTTTCCAATGCATTTATACCACATAGAGGCCTGATCTCTAAGGGCAGATGTGGCAATGGAAATTTTCTGCACTTCTAGGCTTGGGTGCAGCAGAAAATAAGAATTTAACTGTTTAATAAATTTAGGACAGAAGTCTTTACATCAGAAGCTACTGCTAGTTTCATAGCAGATCTGAGGGTGTCATAATAAAGCCAAAACTCATCGTGGGATTAACTGTGGGCGACAGAGTTTGCGATGTTGAAGGAATCACACTAAATGGTGAAATTTCCTGTGGCATAGTTCTTCGTATTGTTCAGACGCCAGTATACAGCCTTGTTCTCTTTGGAAGCATAAACTAACGAGCTCTAAGACACTGTATCAGGAATTATCCCCAAGTCTTTCATGACAACAGAAAAAGAGTGTAAGGAAAACTTTTTTTCACTCTGTTTAGTATGCGCGCGCATCTCAATGCTTGCGTCTGCGCACGCGTCTTGAGCTCCTGGAGTTTTTGTTACGTGAAAATGTGAGCTAAGAGCCTCTGAGAGAATTCATGGCTTCGAGTAGCCATGAGCTGTGTAAAATTAATGAAAATAAAGGTGTTAAATATTATTACAGTCCAGGAGTAAATTCCAGTGTGTGTGTAACATTCCTGGTCCGTCTGGACCCGAAGTCTATGGATTAAGAGTCATCGACAAGTAACGAGTAAGTCAGCAGTTTCGATTTAAAAATAAAGTGCCATTTCATTATTGAGATACTGTGTAACAGTTTTGAGAAAATATTTATTGTATTTACGTACTGTGTTAAGAGTATTTTGAGAACAATTGTCAGGACTTAGTGTTCTGTGCATCCTTTTTGGAAACATGGTAAATTTTGTAAAGTGTTCTTAACCTCCAATAGTCAGTCCTGAACTGGAACAGGGAGCGGAAGGTACGCT
>KK116321.1:17459-42343 GCA_000611955.2 Stegodyphus mimosarum
TATTATTTAATGTCAGAGGCCTACAACCATAATAAATAAATGAATTTGAAGGCACTCTAATAATATATATTTGATTTAGTTTAGAGAAAATAAGGCTACTTATCTGAAAGCTCCTGTTTTCCTTCGGATTGCAGAAGAAGGAACAGCGAGGAAAATGAGACCCCTTTTGCACAGAAAAACTGTCACATTTGAGGGCGAGACACTTCGGAGAAAATTTTTTAAAATTTATTTGATTAATTAAGGCTTTTTCCCGGAAAACACACATAAAAATGTGGGAGCTGGCCAAGCTGCTCCACGCATAATGTTGCTAAAATTCGGCTGCTGAACACAGTTCACATGATTCACTCTGTTGCCCTTCCAATACAGGTTAAAGTTAAAAAATCATTACAAATCTAAACGAAAAATAAGGAGACGTACGAAAAGTTTCGTACTAGCGGAAAATGACTCAAAAACAAATCCTTTAATTCTTGGCATTAAAAATTGGTCGCCAAAAACGGTCTCCGGCGGTGGCTTATTCTGATGAGTTGAATTTCTTCAGTTCCCTGCGGGTTTTTTTAGCCGCTCGTCAAATTCACCAAGTAGCTTTCGCCAATTTCTACGACAACCCTAGAGGATTGGGTTAGAATTCAGACGCTCGTATTTTTTTGCTTGGTTTACTAAACGTCATGCGCAGAACTTCAACATTTTAGCCGGGTACGTGATACGCCATTGTTAGTTCTTAATAGAGTACTTTAGTTCTGGCAACGGTTGGTACTAACGCCAAAGTGCTGCATTGAGTTAACGTTGTTAGTGTGCAGGATTTTAAGAAACTTTTTTTGGCAAAAATTTGAGACTCGGTATTCCGCATAATATCATAATTCGGAAATGGCAAGTGACGGGCAACAGTATAATGAACAAAATTTTGCTGAAGACCAGCAGTATTCAGAGTACAACGAGCAGAATTACAGCGAGCAAATGGAGCAAGGAGGTGAATCCGGTGAACAAAATCAAGAAGTTAATGGTACAGCTAATGATCCAGTGCCGCCCAAATCCCCATCTGATGAAGACAGGTATAAGTTACTATAATTTTGACTAGTCAAACCAAAAATATTAAAAGAATCTTTTGAAAAGGCGCATTGCGGTGTGGCCATTTTGCTGTTAATATTGGCCATTGTCTTAACGGCGCCATTTTTTCTGAGCAACGTTATCCGTTTGCATCCGTAAGAAAAATATAATTAAACGTAATTTGTTTCAAAAATTTTTGTTACTCCTTTATAAGCGTAAATTAAGATCATATTCTTTATTTGTGGGGTTTATCAGATACCCAAAACATTGACGTCTCGTTGCAAGTTGTAAGTAAAATGCATAAATAAAAGAAAAATGGTATATTTATTGAATTTTTAAAAATGCATATAAGAAATTATCTAAAGCTTTCAAATTGGTACTAAACGCAAGGTTTTTCTTTTCTTTTTTTTTCGTTAGTTCGTTCAATTTTTTGTTTAAAAGTTAAATGTGCGAGTTTCGTTGTGTTACATAGTAATGATATTTGTGTTTTAATTTTTGAAAAAAGCTTTGTCTATTCATATAATTTTCGCTTGGTATGTAAATTAAAAACTGATTGAAGATTTAACTTTTTCTATAAAATAACTTCTATATTTCCTTCATGTGCAATTTAATGAAACCAATCTGTATTTATAATTTTTTTCTTAAAACTTAACGAGTTGTTCAGAAGGGATAGAAGTTAAATGCTTGTTAAGTTTGCTTAAAGTAGTTCTGTAATATAACATCAAATTTCGAGTCTCGTGAAAAATATGTAAATACGATTTGGTGCAAAAGTCCAGCAAATGTGCATTTTAAGTAGTTTGAAAATTAAAAGTTCAAGGATTTCAAACGTTTTCCCAGATTAAAGTAATGACATTACTATAACTGTGTGAAAATGGGTTCAGAAAAAGTATTCCTGGAGTTTTGCATCAAGTCGTGCTTGTTATCAGAAAAATTGATGTTGAATTCCCTTTAGCAAACTGTATTATAACTTTTTCTATATTTTATGTATTTTTCAGAGCCTACAAGCATCTTGCATTTCTTTTGCCTTTTCATATATAAATTATATTAGATATTAACATTGTCATATAAACTTAAATATAAAACTTCCTTTTTTTACACATAGTATGCATTTCATCTACATGTAAATGTAATGTTTGTGCCCAGTACCAGCGATTCCCACTATTTTAAGCTTTGATTAAAAATTTGGATTCCTCAGTCATCAGCTACATTATATATTTCTTACTTCGTCAAATTCATTCAACTCTGAGAAGATAATTTTTTAAGAAAAATGTTATAGTTTTCACTGCAATTTAAAGAAAGTTACTGTTTTCACTGCTAATGTTTTTTTGCTGCAAATTTAAGAGAACTTTCACTGCAGATTTTAAGAGACATCAACTTTCATTGCAATTTTAAGAGAAATGTCTTATTCTCACTGTTGAAATCTTAATTTCTTGGATAAATTCACTAAATGTTACACATAGCAATAAATGTTAAGACTTAAAAAGGAAGTTCGTGTTTTCCGTTCCATGTTTAGTGCAGTATGAAGCCAAAAAAAGATATTTGGCTACTTCACCCTTTTTTCAGAATCGGCGATTGTATGGCCTGCAAAATCAAGGTGATGAGATGAATTTATTAAAGTGATCGATTCATCGCTTGGAGCAAGCTTGTGAGAAGGTATGTCTTTAGCTTCTGTCTTAAGCTAAAAAAAAAAAAAATTGGAACAATGGTGACTAATTTGAACATACTGGAAAAGTGAGACTTAATTTAACTGATAATGGCTTTAAGAGAAGTGGAAGAATAAATTTAATGTGTGGCATAAAATAATTATTGAATTCTTAAGTGTTAATGAAGATAAGTTTCAAGAAAATAATACTTCAAGTGATAAAGTGATTTTGATATGTGATAATTCATCTGAGAAGCAATGTGGATATTCATTAAAAGTAATTTAATAAACTGCAATTTTGTAAATTTGGAAAAAGATTAAATTCAACGAATTTTAATTTGTGATTATTCTTGCTTTGATAATATCTCCAGGAAAAACATAATATTAAACTATTTTTGTATTTCACTTTTGTAAACATTAACTTGTAACTTTCAAAATGTAGTAATCAGATTGCTTGTAAATTAAGTTAAATAAAATTAAACTTTTTAAGAAACTGAATAGTGTTTCAGATATTTAATATGTATCATCAGTGTTATATGTGTAATCTATTTTTGGGTCTTATTCTAGTACAGTGTTTCTTAACCGTCATGAAACACAAGTATTTTTATTGTGCAATATTACAGTTAATACATTTGTTACCTTTATAATATTGTTAATCTCTAAAATAAAAGTATTGCATCAAATGTTTTTATGTCTTAAATAGAAAATCATTAAAATATATAGGTTGAGTTACTGAAATTTTAATGCATGGGAAAGCAGATAGTACTCTAAAATGGTCACATTTTAGTAATTTTTGGCTTTCAAGAAAAAGAGGGTGATCCATTTATTAAATTTTAGTAATTTGAAGAGGAATAGTGGCTAGTTAGGAGTTAAATTTTATCGTAGTGGTTTCCATTTTAAATATAGTGTAGTTAATTGTGTTTAGAAGTGTACATTTGTTGCAATACTAATTTATTTTTTAGAAAATATTCTTAATTTTGTGCCTGCATTTCATCTGACATCAGTTTCTAAAGCCTGCAGGGTTGCCAGTTGCAGAATTTTAAAATTCCGGAAATTTTATGTAAAAAATTCATTGTATTGTATGACATTGGTACTTAAGTTTTTCTTATGGGGTGTATAACTGTAAAATAATGTTTGTGTTTGAAAACTTCAGATATTTTTCAAATTTGTTTTTAGGTATACATCAGGGATGACCCACCCTGCCTTAATTTATGATTCTAATGAAATTTGCAGTACAGTAATTTGTTTAAACTTTGTTGAGTTTAATGAAGTATTTATTTAATAATGTAAATTTGCAGTTATAGGCCAGTTTGGCAACCTAAAAAAATTATCAGTGTTATTTTGATGATTATGATTTTGAACGAAGCAGGTAAACATTTCAGCAATACTTACCTAAAAAAGTGTTTGAAAAACATACTATTTTAAAGCAAATTTATCTGTTTGCATTTATAACCATATTAGGAGCTTAAAATAGAGAATAAATAATAGATAAAAAGTAATTTCTACATAGTCGAAACATTAAAAAAATAAAAAGGAAAAAAGAATTTAAAAATAACATTTCAACATGCATGTAAATACATGTTAATTTGAGATCGTGCTTTATGTTGTTGATATAAATTAGACATGTGTTGTATGTTCTTGGCCAAATTATTGTTACAAACTCATCTTACGTTGTGCTGAGTATCCTTTGAACTTTCTTACTGTCCTTGGATCCTGGAAAGAGGATTAATTAACTGTATAAATCCACTATTGTTGAGATGTTGGTATTGTTTTCAGTAGTCCAAAATAACAGCAGATTGTCGTATTTTCTTTTGTAATTTTTATTACGCACTCTTTACGTGAAAAAGACATCTGCTTGATCCTTTTCCAATACCTGCAAGCACCTATTAACTATATATGTGCTTTCTATGATATTTTCATTAATTTTAGCCATTTTTCCCAGTTCTCCAAGAACATACCCCACTACGAAACATCTTGCAACCTACCACAGTATAATTATTCACGTCTTACTCATTCTTAGCAAACTGTATCGTACATCTCTGATCTCACAAATATGTTAGTTGAAAGATCAAACTTTCAGGTAAATGTCCCCAGAAAATGAAAACTCTTTTATGTACATTTGTTTTGACCTCGTGCTTGGAAATACCAGACACTTAACACTGCCATTCACACAGTGTGTCACATCTTTTCTGTCAGCTAATTGTATATTAGTTTTAGGCTCGTACATTTTCAAAATAATTTTTCATCTATCCTTTCTTGTAACTTAACCAGGCATATAAAGTTCACATTTCCAACACAGCCATGTTGTATGCACAGCTGTTAACTAGAGGTATGATAAAATGGCAATTTCAAAAATTCTTCAGTTTGTGCGATATACGAACAAATTTTTGTGGAAGCACAGTAAGTCTCATAATGCACACTTGTATTGGAAATAAAGAGTAGTTCATTTCTTAGTAAGGACTGATAAATACCAGAGCTTTTGTTGTGTTGCATACTTTATTTATTTTTTTTCTTAAGAAACAAAGTTTTGTATAACTGTTATATTTAAAATTGCAATTGTTTAAGAATCTTTTATTTCTTATATAAAATTATCTGTATTTGCCATTGCAAAGTTGTTCTTGCTCTTGTGTTAAAAAAGGGAAGGTAATTAAACTAAATAGTGGGTTTAAATGAAGTTCCATGAATGAAATTTTTTAAATGTGTTTTAAGGTAGTTTTCCCCTTAAGTGGCCAAATGTTTGACTTTAAAATTTCTACGAAATTATGATAAAATACCTCTAATACATTCCTAGACTTTTAATGTACTGTAATTTCTTAATGCACATATGTATACTGGAGACTTAACAAAAAATGGTATGCTTATTATTGGGACTAGATTTAGAAATGTGTGTATACACTTATGCATATGTACATTTCTGAATCCGGTCCTGACAACAGATGATTACCAAAATTATTCTGGGATGTTATTTTAATGTGGCTTGTAGAGAATTAGTACACCACCACCTTTGTTCAACAATGAGCTGAGCATGCATTACAAACATTGACAGATTCTCATGAATTTGGGAAGATAGATAGCTTAATCTCACAATTTCTGAAGGTTTAGTTAGCAGTTAGGCATCCTTGATGTATGCTTTTATAACAAAATTTTTGTTAACCCTTTAGAGTGTAATTTTGTGAGTCTATTTTAATGCACTTAAAAACTGTGTTTTAAGGTCTATTGTAAAATCTATATTGAAGAAAATTGTAAAAGCGTATATAACGTGCCATTTACTTCTGTAATAGTATTAATGTAATTTTTATTATGTAGTATGAATGCATGTTAAGTAATCATTATTGCGAAATAAGAAGGCTGGCAACCCGTGCTGATTTTGTGCATGAATTACTGGAATGGATATAACCTGAGAGTAATAAATTGATGGACAGAAGTTTATGAAAGAAAGGGTTGTGAAACACTGTTCTAGTATTTGTGAAAGAGCATTCTCATTGTTAACAACTGCCTTTGTCTTCAATAGGTTTTCCCCTTGTGACATGAGCAAGATGTCTGCACCAGACCTCAATGGTACATGTTAGGTTTTTTGTGATGATAGTGTACTACACTTTTGCAGTACATTATATTTTCATATTGTAAAGTTAAAAAATATATATGAAAGCCTCATTGCATAAATATATATTAAAAGAATGAATATTTACACTTGCACTCAAGATTTAATTTTAATTTGGATGATAAAAATTTAATTTTTCAGAGGCCTTATCATAAACGTTTTCAGTCAATGCAGATTTGGTCTTTTTTCAGTTTAAAAACACTTTAAAGGTAACTGATTTTGTAATTCGAGGTGATGTATATGAAGTAATATTTTAAGTAGTAATACTTTTCTTTTTTAAATTTCAGGAAGTTGTTTATTGGTGGTATAAGTTGGGATACAGATCAGAGTATGTATTTTTTGTTACTTTGAATTTTACTGTATCTTCAGTTCTTTAATGAACTGAATAATGCTTTTAATTTAATTGACTGTAAGTGTACATGTGTCCTGTCCATTCTTCAACCCATGTTCTGAATAATTTTTTGGAGTGTTGATAAAAGATGCTAGCTCATCCAGTGCATAAAGACAACTAAACTTGTCTGTTCAATGTTGATGTTAACTACTGGAGCCCTGGATTGCAGATTTTTGATACTCAGATTTCAAAAGCATTGCTTGGGTGTATGTAGTGGTATGTCGAAATGTAATTTTTCATTTTCTATCATATTTTTAAACATAATCTATTCTCTATGTTTTAAGATTTCAAATCTTGAATGTCATGTAGGTTAATCAGTTTGTAACTGAAGAATAACTATGGTAACTGAAGGAGTGGAGCAGGGTACTGTCTTTTGTAATGACTTAGGTGATCAGTGATTTTTTGCATTGGTGAGGAATGTGGTTAGTGATTTGTGCATGTGTGAGGAACTTTAGTGATTTGTGCATGTGTGAGGAACTGTTAACGGACTGCAGTATATCAGTATGGCACTTTTACATTGTAAAATACTCATTGTAACCATTTCGTGTGGTACTCCTTTGTTTTAGGTTCTACCAGTTGAAAATTATTGCTAATTTTGTTTCAATCATTTGGTATTGAGAGTGGTTTTGTCTTGCTCGTCTAGACATTAAGATCTATTAAAAATTCAGTTTAATCCATATTTTAATAATGTGTTGTTTTAGGTAAGTCATAATTCCCTGTTAAAGTGGACTATTGCAAATCTTTGAAAACATATGAAATTTGTTAAGTGATTAATTTTTCCAGTTTGGCAAGCAAGCATAATAATTCCTTATATAATAAAATATATAAGGAAGTACTATCCTTACATTCATGTAATTTGCCTTTTCAATTTCTGATCTTAATATGTGCTTTTCCATATGCATAAAAATCATAATTTCTTTTATGTTTCTGATGATTTACATCAAATTGTTTTCTACGAAGGCATCTCTTCCCTAGGCATATAGCCTTTGTTTGTTTTGCTGTATAAAAAGAACTATTTTGATCACCTTCCTCTTCGATACGTTATGCATACCAGCATGTTGAAAATAATTATGAATGCTTAGTTCCATAACAAGTTGTCTAAGCTAGCATTGCATCTGGAAAAGAAATGTTAGAAAAAATAGTAGGCACTTAAATTATAAAATGCTTAAAATTAGTTGCTTTCTGTAATGATTCTTCAAGCCCCTGTTCATGCTTTGGTCTGTAGGCTAAAGCAGTGAGTGGTATTCAAACTTTATAGTGGTACAATTCCATAAAAATGCAGATAACCCAGAACTAATTTTGGAATCCCAGTCAGAACAATAACCTTTCATTATATACCATCAATTCAGATATTTTAGGATTTTTATCCACATTTAAAACTTGCTACATATTTTTGCAATCCGTTCCACTTGAGGATTAAAATTGTATTTCTCCATTCAAGTTTTGATATCTATGTACTGTACAGTTGTTAGTCAAGAAAGAATCTTGGTTTTGGTCGAAAAGTGTTTCACTGCAGTTTTATAGTGCTTTTTGACACAGTTTTAATTCATATAGGTCATGAGATAAGTTTTATAGGAAACAGGACGAATTTTCACATTTTTAGCACTTGCTCTTTTAAAGTTTTGTATTTACCGAACACTGATGTTTAGTACTATTTATATTCTTTAAAACTGAAAATTGATCAGAAAGCTTTTTACAAAATTGGATTCACAGTGGCAGGGTTTGACTGTATCCCTTTTGATTAATTCTAAATAAATTAGAAAGCAAACTGTAATGGGATTTGGCTGTATCCATATAAAGCGTTGTCTTAAATTCTTAATAGTTCGAAAAGTTTGTAAAACGTATATTAATTGTATAGAAGTAAATTAATAGAAGTAATAGATTGTATAGTATAAGTAATAGATTATATAGAAGTAAATATTGTAATGCTACATAATTCATTTTAAATTGAATTTTGAAAAATTTTGTTTATTTATATTTTCTACAGAGGATTTAAAAGAGTATTTTTCAAAATTTGGTGAAGTTACTGATGTTACTATTAAAACCGACCCTACAACTGGAAAATCTAGAGGCTTTGGATTCATTACATTTGCAGTTGAAGAGACAGTAGATAATGTAAGTCTTGTACACAATGTTAATTTTAATCAACAATTGTTCATAGCCATTTTTTGGTATTTTCAGTAATTGTTTTCAAACTTTTTAGGTATTAAGAAATGTGCCTCATACAATCAAAGGAAAACAGATTGATCCTAAAAGGGCTAAGGCCAGGCCAGGAATTAAAAAGATCTTTGTTGGTGGGTTAGATATTGATTATCCAGAAGCTGATATAAAAGCATATTTTGAAAAATATGGAAAGGTAGCTATATCAAAATTTATTGTTAAAGTTACATTATAGATAATTCTGTATATGTAAACTGAGTTTTATAGTCTGGTAATTTATTTAACTGTAGTTTGGTAAAATGAGAATTGACAGAGATCTTCTTTTTCTAAGACATAAGTACAAAATTTATGCAAGCAAAATCCCAGCAAGAAACTGTTTTAATGACAGTATGTAGGTTTTCTCGAATCAAGACTTCATATTTATACTTTCCTAAGTAACATGTTTTAATGTCATTCATCGATTTCGTATATTGTACATTCAGTTAGGATTAATGCATTAGTTTCTGAATAACATTCAATAGACATTTTTTATTACAAGGAAGTTTGTACATTAGTGGATAATTACGAAGGATGGATGACAGCAGCAGCATAGCAACCACAAAATTGAAGGTAGGAAAATGCAAAAATTAGTATAAGTGCATGATACAGTAAGACATGTCATGCACATGTAAATTTTGGGTTTCACAAGTTCTTCATCATGTGCTGATAAGAGAGATTAAGGATTTGACCTTTATTGTTGAAAAGCAAAATTTAATGGGAAAGGATGACAAATTTGCAATTTTCGGTATGTCTTTCCAACACCAGTTCGATGATTTTATTGTTAGCCTTATTATTGGTAACATTAAAGAAGATCCAAAACAACAATGTTGCTAGGGAGTTCGACAGTGCTGTTTCTGGGCTGGAAGTCATTTCATATAACTGGAATATGTTGCAGATATTGCCAGGGTCATGTTTGCAGTATGATGCCTGCAGGAGACACTTATTGCTGCCGACAAAAAGAACTGGCATAGCACGGCAAGTGAGGTAGCAAATCAGTTAATTGCTTCTACTGGCAACCAGATCTCCAGAAAAACTGTAGCCAGACGTTTGCATCAAGAAAGGATATGTCCGCAATCCTGTTGTGTGCATTCCATTGTCCAACAACGCTTTATAGATTCTCAGTGGTATAACGAGCATCATAATTGGGCTTGAGAGAACTGATCTTGTGTACTATTCTTAGATGAGATTAGGTTCAGTCTGTTGCAGGATTATAAATGCCTTCTGTTCTGATGTGAGAGTGATACTGCTTATTGTTCAGGAAAAGACCAGTATATTCAGGAATAAACCATGGTATGTGCTGGTACTGTGATCAGCGGCCATACATCGCTCTGTGTGTTTCCAGCTAGAACGAATGGCCAACGATGCATTAATGATGTTTTTCTGCTGGCTCATGTTCTCTTGTGCTGTCAGTGATAAATTTGTTTTCATAGATAATGCTATACATCATCGAACAGTTAGTTGCTGTCTTGGAGTGTCGATATTTAGTGTCTCGTATGGCCAGCACATTTTTCAGATCAGAATCCTATTGAAAATACGGATGCTTTGGGAAGGAGTCTTGCTGGACCAAGATGCCCTCCAATAAACAAGTATGCTCAGCTGTGCATTGACAGAGGGATGGTATAAATTACCCCAGCAGCTGTTAGCTAGTGTAGTGCAAAGTATGACAGGATGTGTGGAGTCATAATAGTATTGCTTCTGACCATATTGCAAATTGACATATTACGCCAGAATGCCTGCGGGATAGTTAATTGCATTGTTTTCACTTTTATGTATTTAGCGAAATATGACCATTTTGTGCTTGAACACTTCAAAGCTTTCTAGATTTTGGAACATAAATTATTTTTATTGTTATGTCCTAGTATTTTTGCATTATTTTATTTAACTTGGCATCCAAACACACTTTTTAATGTGCTATATAACTGTTAGTGCAATTGTCATAGTGTAATTTAGAACCAAGTAAAATGTATATAAAGGAAATATTTACTTCTATGTGTGAATAGTGAGGCCTAGTCTTTTCTCATTTGTATTATAAAAGCAAATTGTAAAGTTGTAAAGTACTACGTAAGAAGTGTTAATTCACAATGTTTCGCTCAGTGGCTCTGTTCTTATGGTACAGAAGAGCACTGCAAGATAAACTGTCAGAAATTTTTAATTAAAAATCTAAAACAAATCATTTGCGGTACGTTTTTGTACAACACCCAAATTTAAACTATAGACTTTTAAAGCATTTACTTTTGTTGGATTTTTTAAATAGTAAAAAATTTTATTATACATTGTCATGGATAAAGAGGGCTGTAGTCAATTCTTGTTTTAAATGTTCACTTTAAAAAATTGAAGGGGGTATGTATTTATAACAGAGCATAGTCCATTTTTGAATCTTTTTGTTTGGTAGGTTGAAACTGTTGAATTGCCATTTGACAAGGTGAAAAACCAGAGAAGGCAGTTCTGTTTTGTCACCTTTGAAACAGAAGAAGCTTGTGAAGCTTCGTGCAAGCAAGCTAAACAGAAAATTGGTAATAAAGAATGTGATGTTAAGAAGGCTACTAACAAACCTGACCCAAGAATAGGTGGTGGACGTGGAGGTCCTGCTGCTGCGTGGGGTGCTGCCTTCCCAGCACGTGGTGCTGCTCGTGGTAGAGGAGGTGCAAGAGGCAGAGGAGGTAAAAACTATTTTAAAATGTTCTCAGGATTTTTCTGATAAAATATATCTGTTATGTAATTGAAATTATGATATACAGTTTTAAGACTTAGCGTGAAATAATTTGTCAGACTTTCAGTAATAAAGTTTTGGGTACCCTTCTGTTATTAGAACCAGATTTAGAAATGTATGTACATAAGCATGCATATGTTTATGTATGTGTGTGCACATACATACATTTCTGAATCTAGTCCCGATAACTGAAGAGTTAGTTTTGATATACATAACCAATTTAAATGATTTTGTATGGATATGTTGCAGTTTTGTGTAGCTCAGATAGCCGAATAACCATTGTAAAATCATAAAATGTTAGATACAATACGTCAAAAAGCGAAGTTTGATTTCTTCCTGCGGAAGAAATGAGTTATGCGAAGCTTCTAAAGGAAATAAATTGGCTAACACCTTAATTTTTTCCCCTGATAAAAGACAATTAAATGAATTTCTTTTAACTCTAGTTGAAAAGTGTGGTAGAATTCTTAAAGTAAAACAGTTTCAAAATCCACCCAAACTTGCAAATGTGCAAAATACATGTTGTCAGAGGTTAGTCACTGAAAGCATATAAATAACAATACACATTATATAATGAAAATATTAAATAATTAAGTGTATAGTAGTGTTACATATGAATATATGTAAATACAATAACAGTAAGAAAACTTGTTAAAAAATGCCAATCCTCTTGAGGATACACGATTTCTAAAGTCTTAAATTACACTGATGCCATTAAACATTAAATTTTGTATGATATAGCGAACTTGTTGTTGAGTCTCTTCTGAACTGTGTAACATAGTACAGATTAAATTATTCTCTGCAGTACCAAAAAAGTGACTGTTTTACTGTGATGCAAATCAGTTTCATAATTTCCTTATTATGCAATTTCGTTCTCTATTTTTGGTCATCTGAAACTAAAATGCGATTTCAGAGTCGCTGATGTGAAAGCAGATATCAAAGCAAGTACACTCAGTATATCTGTATTTTAAAAAAAGGAAGTTTTATTACTAGTATTTAACCACTTAACAGCGCCTTTTTTCTAACAAATTGGGTAAAAAATAAGTGTATTTTCGAGAAACAAATTTCTGTTAAAATCGATTATATAAACTCAAATCAAGAGTCAAAAACTTACAATTATTGATTTTATGAAATAATTTGAAGTTTTATTTAGAGCAAAAAAAAATTGCATTTTTATACTAAGTTGGCTTTTGTCCGGTGAAATAAGTGCACTAGAAAGAACACGTTGCAAGAATGGATGTCAGTAAAGAAAATGTACAATTGTACTTATATCTAATATCCTTTTAAAATTCAGTTTTTGTATGGTAAATTTTAAAACAAGGAGACGAGCATAGTCCAATGTCACAATCGCCCGTTTTCCAGAATCATTTTTCGAGCAACTCAAAGCACTGCTTCGTCGGTCTCAACTTCTTTTCACTAAGAGCAATCACTTCTAATCTCATTATCACTCATTCTTCTTTAGTACAGCTTCAAATTTAAAAGAAATTCAATTTGCGGCATGCAATCTACTTAACTTGGTGAAAACAAAATTCACGCCTTTTTCTCGTGTAAAAGAAAAGCGGCAAAACCTTTTGCAATCATACCTCTACTGGACTACCAGAGCCATCTGTTATAAACATTTTAAACTAAAGAAAGAAAAAATTCGGGCAAATCATTGCAATAGAGTGAAAAAATCAGTCGCACGAGCGGCGCTCGGGCAAAACAGTGAAGGCCCCTTTTCAAGTACCCGAACGGTGTTCGGGCAAAACTGGGAAGTGGTTAAATAGGCGAATTAAATTATATAGCAACAAATAGAGATATTTAGATGAGTGGCATTTGAATTTATTAGTGATTCAACATTTGAATGATATACACATTGCAATGAAGATCAGTCTTCCATAACTTCCAGTTTTTAAGCTATTGGGAAAACTTAGCATTCCTGGTAAAAGTTAACATTTTCAACCTTAATACACTGGGAAAATATAAAATTCATGTTACCAAGTCAAATTGTAATAACGTTCAATTGAAAGAAAAATATTTTTACCTATCCAAAAGGGGCGTAAAATGCTGAAAAATGTAAAAGGCCATTATTGTTAGTTTTGTCTTAGCAAGAACAGCCTGAAAGTGTATTCTTTCCTGTTTCCAGTATTTTGTGTTTAGATCAGGAGAAGGAAATATTTTTGTTTTACCTACTTTTTAATTAATTTAATGGGTGCAATTTAATGGTTTTTTGGGAAGTTCATTTAATGGTGATTATGGTGCTGTCTCGCCACACTAGCGAGAGCAGTTTGGCTGAGGGCCAAGATGGGTCAGTTTAATTGAAGGGATGTGTGAGCAAAAAGCGCGGGTATTTTTTCCCTCTCGGAGGTCACAAAGGGGTGTGGGTAAAAAGGCGGGTATTTTTTCCTCTCGAAGGTCGGGGTCATTTAGTGTTTTTTCTACAATCGTTGAGCATCGGTATTACTGACCTTCTTTTACTTTCAAATTTTCATTTTAACTATCAATTCTAGTGTTTCGGGAAGCTCTAAAAATAGCCTTTCCACAGCAATTTTAAGCAGTTAGTGTATAACGTGATTAAAGTTTGTGATGAAGAATCACAATTAGGAAGACTGACTATCCCAGTTACACAGCCAACACATAGAGCGAGTAAGATGACTGGCGTTTCTATTGCCAGCATAAACAGAATTCGGAAAGAATCTGAAAGTAAAGAAAATAAGGAATTCTCTTCCCCTAAAAGAAGAAAGAAACTGTTGTACGTACAGGTAAACGATGGTAAGATGAGCAGTTCAAGACTTTTATGTCAAAGAAAAGAAAGTACCAACTATAGCCAAACTGCTTCCTGTATTAAAAGAAACATTCAATTTTCCTTGGCAAAGAGAGACACATCTCTAAAAAGTTGGTTTCATGTGGAAAAAGTTCGAGAATAAAAGAATTGTTTTATTAGAAAGGCATGACATAGTTTTGTCAAGAACAATGTATCTGAGAAATATTAAACGTTACAGAAAAGAAGTCCGTCCCCTAATTTACATAAATCAAACATGGATGGACAGCAGATGCCTCGCCACATAATAATTTTATGTGCTGATAGTGAGGTGGGTTTCATTCCCAATTCTAGCTTAATTTATAAAGCGAACTGTACAGCTGGTGATTACCATGGTCAAATAAATTTTTCAGTTTTTGAAAAATGAGCAAATGAAAAGTTAATTTTTAACCTACCACCGAATTCCATTATAAATATTGATAATGCATCTTATCATTCGTTGCAGCTCAATAAAGCCCCCAATGCCTCTCAAAAAAGGAAGAGATAATGCAGTGTCTGACAAAAAACATTTTTTTTTGTCCGAATTTGCGAAAAGTGGAGTTACTGGATTTAGTGAAACAAAACGCTCCAAAAGTCAAAACTTTTAAATTTGATTGTGTAATAGAAGAAAAAGGCCATACAGTTTTGCGACTCCCACCTTATCACTGTGATATAAACGCCATAGAATATGTATGGGCTGAAATAAAAAGTTATCTTCGAAGTCAGAATACGACTGCAAGTATATAAGCATGTCAAATTTATTACGTGTCACAAACGAGGCTATTGAAGGTGTTTCGGTGAACAGTTGGAAGTATTGTAATCATGTAAAGAATTTAGAATCTGAATATTGGAGAAAAGATGGTATAGAAGAACTATGTGAACCATTAAATTTTACTGTTATCGACAATTCGGATTCGGAGGATTCTTAATGCTGTGTGAGCAAAATAAATATAAAGAGGGGGAGAGAAAGGCATGGCATGTCTAATTAAAATTAAAATAATATTTACACAACCTCTTCTCATTAAATAGCTTTTTGAAGTGTTACGATCTGATGTTTTATGTATTTTAATTCTATAATTTTAAAATTTCACGGTACGTTCAATTTAAAATGTATAAAGTGCAGACGAAAATTTTCTGTTGTGCAGCACTCAAAAGATAAGAGCGTGAATGAAAGAACCTTTTAAACTGGGCTACTGCACTCACCCCTACATCACACTGATAGATGTGCCCACTTCCCTCCCAAACCGGATGTTTACATAAATCTGGAATACGTGGTCAGACAGCACTTAAGTATTATTGCAAATTGCCATAGTTTGGAAGTCTTTCAGAGGAAACGGTAAAAAGTACTCTGGTGCAAGTTGGTGATTTTCACTTTTTTAAAGTTGTCATATCGATATTTACCATAAATCAACAAACATTTTCAACATGTCAGAAGAAAAAAAAATTAAGTAACTCAAATTTTCATTATTAAATAAGGGTTGTGATGATATTTTTTGTGTGTGTGTGTGTATGTTTATTCGTGTAATTTTTAGCGCGGCCCTTCTCATGTACACAGCAGTCAGTTTTCGCTTTAATAAAAAACTATGCAATTATAGCATTGCGCACCTTTCTACCAAACTTATCTAATCAGTTGTACCTTTTAGTGATTTTCAGCAAAATACTGCATTTTCTTTCATTGTTGAAAGATTTCAGTAGCAAATACAGTAAGACTGCGCTTAAAACACAACAAACCAGTACTAAACAAGGAATTTTAAATGGAAGAAAGTAGAAAAAATTTTTTCTCTCTTGCTCTTTTTTCGTTACATTTACATGTTTACAGTCTGATTACATTTATTATGGGATTTATTTCTAATATTGATTTTATTTACGAAACATTTCTGAAAAAAAGTTGCATTAAGAAGTTATGCTTTCGATGAGAAAATTTATTTATGTATGTGAGAGAGAGAGAATTTTACCACCATTAACATTTTCCTGTTTTGTTAAACATTTAATTTTCTATCAAAAGTTTAATAATTTTGACAACCCTGTTACAACCTTGAATAATTAAATATTCTGTACATTTATATTTTGTAGTGTTCTGTCATAAGCTAGCTTGACAATTTCATTGCCATCCATAATGAATTCTCATTGTGTCAGCATCTTTCCTTAGCTCTGGCTATGCATACTTCTTTCAAGTATTTCTCAGTTACCTGTTTCCAAGAAAGATTGTCATTCAGCATATCCTTTGATATTGTCTCCCCCCCATTTATTTACAGATTGTTTATTTTCTCCGTTGGTTTTTCAATCAGTTGTTGAAATTTCTGCTGCTGATGATAAACTAAAATTTGAAACTATACCTTGAACCTGCTGGTTGAACTAATGAATTTACATTTGGTAGTAAGAAACTGCTTCTAGTTGAATACCTGCTGTTAAGATGGACAAATGTATTGGACTGCTTTGCACACACTATTGATTAAAACTTTCAGTTCTACTTTTTAAATTCAGTTTTAATTAACAGAGAGATGAAAAAGCTGGGTAAACCAACTGTTAAATTTTTATAACGAATGAAGATTTTTATTGTATTCCCAAATTACTGGTAAAGATGAATTTAAAATTCTCTTTAGTGGTTTTAAGTTTAGTGTTACCACCCAGTAGTGTTAAATGAACTTTTGCAGTTCTAAATTCTGAACCAACACAACAATACCAGTATGGTATGTGTTTTGAGGAATTCCGATACTATAATACTGAAATGGGGTGTTAAGTGTGGTCTTCCTGTATTTTAAAAATAAATCGAAGGGGGGGATATCACAGTTTGTCTACAAGATGTGTTGGAACTTGGAAATACAACAAAAGAATGCAGACAATAATGGTGATGTTTGATTAAAGCATTATTATGAACACCAAAGTTTGACATATTCTGGAAATTGTAATGACTTACTCAGGTGGTTGTAATAATAATATCATTATGTACTAACGGAAGTATTCTAATTTTCTCTTAATATGGTAACGTTAAGTTTAAAGTTAAAAACTGAAGGCTACTCTTAAAGTGTGTGTTACAATTTTTGGGTTACGGTTTTCTTATTTAGTACGGTGGTACCATTGGAATTTTGATGCATATTTATATACTTTATCACTCAAAGGTTTATATTTGTTTCTATCCAAGTTATGTTGATGCATCTTCAGAGACTAAATGTTATTGGCTAATTTAAAATTTACTTTCAGGGCCTGGATTTTCTCAACCTCAAGGATGGAATGCCCCTGGTGGTTATGCAGGAGGATACGGTGGACAGGGTTATGGTTATAACCAAGGCTATGGCAGTGGTTACGGAAATTATGGAAACTACGATTATGGGTACAGTGGTGGTTACGGTAGTGGATATGGCAACTATGATTACAGTGGCTGGAACTATAACCAGAGTGGTGGATATGGTGGAGCTGGTTATGGTAGGTACAGTTCAAGTTTGTGATATATATTATTTGAGTAATACATAAGTACAAAAGGTACAGAATGTGAAAATTTGTTATAATTCTTTGATATAAGATATATAAATTATTTTAGGTCAGCAGCCAAGTAGTTACGGGAAGACTCCAAGACGTGGTGCTGCTACTGGAACTGCTACTAGTGCTTACCATCCTTATAGTCGTTAAGGAGCATTTTTATTTAATCATCTTTCATCATGTCTCTTCATGTTTTGTACATAGATTTGGCTTTCTTCATGGAATAAACTTTTATTACTAGGAGACTGTGTATAATTACTTTGTATTTCAGAAGTATATCATTAAATGCATCAAAATTTGAGGTCCCTCCCTTTCTACTTAAAATTTTTACAGGTAAAAATGTAATTTTAGGAATAATTTAAATTCTTTTAGATGCATGTCTGCTTAAAGCTGATATAATTTTTGTAATATATATTAGTTCTTTCTCCATGTGGCTTTCATGTAGAAGTATCGGTTGTTGGCAGGATTTATTTTAGAAAGCAGCTGAGAAACTGAATGGTATACTGTATTTTATTCAACTAAAAGTCTTGTGTATTTGAATTAAATATTAATGAAATGAATGTGTTTTAAATTGATTTGCTTTAAAGGAACATATAAAAATTTTCAGTTCCTTCCATCCTCACTTCGAGCTATGGACAAACAAAGCAAAAAAAAAGTTGTAAATAATTTCAATTAAAACAAGGAAATATTAATTAATATTAATCTTTTTCCTTTGGTATTAAAGATATTGAATGGCTATAACATACCAAGAAGAATAAAAAAAAAATCATTAACATTTTTTACTAACAGAATGTACTTAAAATAGAAATGAAAAATTTAAATACCTTTTAATACATTTAGTGCCCATATATCAACACTTTAATGGCACTTGGATATTTCAAGATAAAATCTTCTTCAAATGACTAGTTAACTTCTGCTGCACTACCATTTTTATTTCAATCCTGTAATGAATTACTTTTGCCAATGATTTTCCTCTTGAAGGGACTCATAAAACTACAGAAGTAGTAACCTTCTCCAATAGTCTTTTCATCCTTTGATGAATGTTTGCTAGCATTTAATGTTCAATAAACAAAAATTTTAATTTTCCATTTTTGTGGATGCCCAACTTAATTGTTTATGTCAATTCCATCAAGACAATGAACCTATACACAGCAATTTTTAAAACCTACTTACATAGCATATTCATAAACACATCTGTCTGATATGTTTTTAATCCGAAACTTAAGGTAATTTTTTAATATTAATTTAGTAAATTAATTTAAATTTTGTACATTTAAAATAAAATTTTATTTATTTTGAGTGCTTGGTGCTTTAATATTTTGGGGGATTAGAAACAGAGTAACCTCAGTACTATTGTGGAATGAATCCAGAGGTTACATGTTAATTGCTCATTTTTAAACACCAAGTTATTTTTTATAAAGAACAACACAGTTCAGAAATTTCATAGGGATCCTGAATTCAAATAACTAATATCATGCAATGCAGTGAGTTTTTAAACAGCAAAAGTGCCTAATTGAAACCTCTAGAAATCCTGAAAGAATTTAAGGAAGTAGTATACACCCATAAATAATTTTAAGAAAACAAATTCCAGTTCAAATGCATGATAAATTTTTGAGGTTACATAGTTCCTCTTTTAACATGTATCAGTGATGTTTTCAATTTCATATTTATAGATAACTGCATAAGAATAAAAATCCAAAATTTTGCATGAATTATTCATTTAAAATACTTTATAATTAAACATCAATTTAACAACATGCACTGGTCCTTAATCCCTGCAATGTTCCAGTTTAATTCAATTATCTTTATAATATATTTTGGATAGCAAAATTTATACATGAAATGATGTGCACACAAATGTAATGAAAATAATGCACCCCATATTGAAGATTACAATGTCTTGGATAACCATTAAACCTTATCTTTTACTTATTTTAACATCGACAGGATGTTTTGAAATAAAGATCATATAGCATGATAATGAAGCACTCTTTATACACCTTTTACATTTATACATTATTTCACCTCTGTTCTGATTTATTCCTACTAATGCTAATGCACAATTTTCACTTCATATACATAACTTCAGATACATATCTTTCTTCTCAACCTATTCTTCAATGTTTCTTTTCTCTCTACACAGCAATTTATTTTAAAGCTAGTTTTTGCTTTCATATTTCCATTAATATCCATAAATTGTATATGAGGATACAGAAAGAGCAAAGCTATGGCATACCTCAGACTGGTACACAGATTGAAATCTGCCACCTGAACAAGTATACTGATGGAAGATATTTCATTCCCGTGCTATACGATAAAAATGTTTCAAATTAAACGCTCTTATGTTCTTTGCCTTTAGCTCATTAGTAGCCGAGTGGTAAAATCTCTGAACACTAGCAGGTTGATCCGAGTTCATATTACAGTGAATGGGCAGCTGAGTGAAAGTTTTGTGGGTTTTCCCAGTGTGTAATGTGAACTATCAACAAAACGGGTGCTGCTAACAGTTATTCTGCGACTTCCACAACGTTGGAAACAGGTTGTACACAATGCTGGCAGTTATATTGAGGGACTGTAAAACATGGTGACATGAATCACTTTTGTATTCTTTGTAAATAAATAGTTGCCACTATTAAAAGTTCCAATCCTCGTATATGATTGCTTCCCTAGGCTAGAAGAAATATTTTCTCCCTGAAACAGTTAAGATTTTCGATATGTTTTCCTTATTTTTTTAATAAAGTAAAATATCTTGGGAACTTGGGCAGTTTCTTATTTTATTTGTAGCTTTGGGTATTTTTCATCCAGAGTTTATTTGAAACTATGGATATAAATAATATTTCACAACTTACTTGATATTAACTGCACATGAACTAATTAACTGAATATGAAGTAAAAAACTTGTTTATTTGCTAATCATAATCGCTGACGTCTAAGATTTTATGTAATTTTCCACTTATAGCAATAAATAAGGAAAGCTGCGAATTTATGATTTGTGCCATAATCATAGTGTTTTCTTTAAATATCAGTATATTTTACTATTCCACTACTTACTGTTTGGGGGGTTGCTCTTAGAAATCTTCGTATTGAAAAATTATAACAGCATTAGTGAAAAAAAAATCTGATTTTGATGGATTGATTTGTAGGGTTTTATTAGTCTATACTTTTAATTCTTTCTGCCTGTATATATAGAAAAAATTAACAGACACTAGTCTAATGCTCTTGGTGCTTACTTATTTTTTTATTTTTGTTTAATTTGGTTATGGCAAAAGACTCTTAAGTTTATTTTCCTAATGATGTCTTCGTGGAAGAATTTGAGGCAAATTGGCTTGTATACATGGGGAAAGCGCCTGTGCAGTGTGCTCGTTTGCAGGACTCCCAACTGGGCCCAATAACTAGCGTGCAGAAAATTTATTGCTTGTCCGCTGATGGGCCGATGCTCTTCATGCGTTTTATGCAACATGAGTTTCTGCATGTGTAGTCGGAAAATAGAAAAAAAAAATTTCTTCAAAATAGTAGTATAGTTACTTAGAAGTAATGCATAGTTTTATTAACTTTTTCTATCAGTATTATTTTCAGTGTAATTTCCTAATACAGAAACATAAATTTTTTAATAATTTATAATTTGATTTTTGGTACATTGAATTATAATTATTTTCCAGAATTCACTGTATTCTTAAGTTTTATTTTTCAGTATAATATAAAGTTATTTTTAAAGAGTGTAAATGGTGAAACTTTTGAAAAGAAAAAAAATGCAGATCATAAGGAATTTTTAAATAAAATTGTGTAGAACTGATTCATCTTCCTACAGTTATGTTTTCTCAAGAATATTTGTGTGTTAATATATATACATGCTCAAAAATGTAAATGTTAAAAATTGAAACTATCAAACATTGAAGTAGAAGTAAGCTTTTCAACAGAAATTCAACTTATTGCAAAGAATACCTGGGATAATATCACAATCTATCTGAATATTCAATAATGTCTGGGCAACAGGTTTGCATCGTATAGGCGTACATTCATTCATTTATTATTATGCACATGTGGGACTGCTTTATAAATATATATAGAGAGAATCTTTTCCTCACCCAGAGTTTGCACAAAAAAAATTTAAAAACTAATTTCCGAAAAATAAAATACAAAACAGACATTCTACGGGAAAACTGAAGCGCATTTTTTTTTTACAAAATTAACGTAATTTATTCATGTGCAGCTAAAATAGATTGTTTGGATATTGGAGAGCTATCTATTGCAAACATATGAAGGGCTTTCTGAGAGAAACTTGACTTTACACAAAACACCTATGATGCAGTCAGCCCATTCACGTATGTTCGAACCTAATTCAAACTATCAGTATTCAGCAAGAGTTTTGCCAGGTTCAACTAGATGAAACCAATTAAAATTTAATCGCATACGGTACTAAACTCGACACCTGCAATAAGAGAATTCTAGTCTTACTATATTTCTTGTGCTCTGTAGTTAGCTAATTGTAATGCAATTAGCAGGTAATATCGATATTGGAAAAATTTTAATGTAAATTACACTTTCGAATTTTCTTTCGCATCGTTCTAAATTTGTGAGCCCAGTAAACAGATAATAGTTATATATGTCCTGGGGGTCTTGATTCGCCGACAGCGGCAAAGAAATCTTTTTCATCAAAGGTACCATATATAATAAATACGTGAAATAACCATGTATATTGCCTTTCATTCTTATCTCCTCTCCTCTAATTTTTGGAGTATAGCCTGTTCTTCTATTTGTTTTACATTATCACTTCTTTTCAACGTGCACCCTATTTGAAAATACTTGATATGTTTTTAGAAGTAGAGGCCAAACATTTCTCACTATCGTAGGAGAAACATTCAGCAGAATGTAAGAACGCAATCTGTGCTTAAATATTATAAATCTGCTGCCAAAATGCACAATAATTAGATATTAATTCAGTAAATACCATATCGCTTTGTTACTGTATAATATCAAGAAAACATTTTTAGAAC
Source organism: Stegodyphus mimosarum (assembly GCA_000611955.2). Taxonomy (NCBI): domain Eukaryota; kingdom Metazoa; phylum Arthropoda; class Arachnida; order Araneae; family Eresidae; genus Stegodyphus; species Stegodyphus mimosarum. Next base: position 40,291 of record KK116321.1, read on the forward strand.
TCGGAAAGAAAATTAGAATTGCAAGAATTTATGAAGAAATTTCATTTTTTTTTTTTTGCATGTTACAAAATATTTAAGAACTAAGAAAGCAATATCTAAAAATATGAAAAGATATTAAAACACAAAGTAGATGGTAATTAACGGCCCAGAAATAAAAGAAATTTACTTTTTTATAATACTTATTTCATCAGTTCGTTTTTTATTTGTCCCCAAATTGATTTCTTTCTCCAGTAATGTATTTTTGCTCCGAAACTGAATACCAAATCTTATGATTGGTATCATTGACAGTGGAAAAGCAAATATAATCACCCCATTTGTATCAATTACGGTGGTTTTCCCATGTACTATAATGTGCATATGAGTCAATTTCGCTTAGAAAGACCTCCACTGAAGCTTTACTGCTCTTAGGCACAGAACTCTCAAATACACAGGTCCATTGATTAGGGGATTAACATGACTTTATATGTAACTCACAATAATAAGCACAGATTGTTATTGATGCCTATTAAAACATATGATAATTAACTTAAAAAGTAATATGGCCAAGCAGTAAAATCGCTGAATACAGGTAGCTCAGTACGAATCTCGGCGAATGGGCTGGCTGCATGGACGTTTCCGTGATTTTTCTATTGTGTAACATGTATAGGAGCCTGTTTCCCTGAGACACTCCTTCATGAAGGCATCGCTCCTTTGGATGATAGCCCTCGAGCGCTTTGTCGAATAAACCAAACCAAAAAGAAATATTTGAAACGAAGCAAAAAAATATATATTAAATTTTAAATAGTCCTATTTTGTTCTTAGACTGTGAAATTAATTTAGTGGGCGTGAAGGTAGGATATCATAAAAACTGCACATAAAATGGTAATAAGATGTGAAAACTGATATCAAGAAATACACATGGTAAGACCCGCGTAATGCTAGAGACTAGCCTCTAGAGCCTGCAAAGTTTGTGCTCCAAGCATGCGCAGTAGGCATATTTTCAGCATGGTAACCTTCGACGCTTGGCGATGAATTCAGATTTCACATACGCATGGCACCAAAGCTGTATGTAAGTAAAGCGTCGGCACTCCCATACTATAACATGACGCCAAATTGCAGCGCCAATCCACTGCAGTGGTGGCGATGTAAACTAAATCTCTTCCCCTCCTCCTTTCCCCTGCGGTGACGTCATGGAGGTTGGAAGTAAGATGGCGAGGCCGCAATGAGTTTTGACACGATTGGACGTAAATATTTTGCAATTGCGTCGTAATTATATATATAAGTGTATATATTTTCTATCTGTACAGTATTTCAGAGTCCTAAGTGTACGAAAAGAATACATTTTTAAGCAAAGTTTATTGTTATAAACATTAAAATTATGTATTATTTCTTCCCACTTACAGAGCTTCTACCTAAAATACTTTCTCAAATATGACATGATTTTTTTAGCTTCTGAGGCATCTTCTAAATGAAAAATATCTAAGTCAATTTGCAATTAATGCTCAATTCGGTCCATTTCAAATTAGCGCTCTTTTTATTTTAATAATGAAATACATTAAATAGTACATAACTTTCTCTGAATATTTCTGAAAGGGAATAAAAAAAAGATTTTTTAAAATATTATTTAAAACTTGTACCTGCGTTATTATAAAATATAGGGGAATAATTCTTTTAATTATCAGATTTTTTTTACCTTTAATTTCAACAATACATATCCTAAAACTCATCTTTATTACTTCCTTAAGTACGCATCGTCTCAAGGAAACGTGTAGAAATGTATTCCATCAGATTTCGACGAAATCTTACTCTTGTAATCCTTAATCCGCAGTATCGATACGTCATTAGAGAAAATTTTAAATAAAAATTGGTTCTGAAAAGAGCCTTTTGTAGTTAAAAAGTACAAAATTAATAAGTTATAAATAACACAACCAAAGCACGTTAGAAACTAACAAGATTTCGGTAGAATCAAACAAACAACCAAATCAAAACAACCAATGACTGAAAAGAAAAGGAGCATGCGCAGTTTTACTGATTGTGTTTCCACATCGCCACCGCTACGAGCGCTGCGGTCGTT
>KK116321.1:48449-81940 GCA_000611955.2 Stegodyphus mimosarum
TTAGAGTTAACTTCTGCAACGTGACAAAATTTAGCGAGACAACAAATCCTTATTTGCCAATCTGATGATACATCGCCAATACTGTGTAGCGGAAACCAGCCAATACCGCCAACGGAGCTTGTCAGTGCGCATGCTTGGAGCACAAACTTTGCAGGGGCTAGAGTCTAGTATGCTAGAGGGCGCTGAGAGCGTCATTGGGTGTGCAGTGAGTGAGAAAGAAGATGTGACGCGGTGATTATGTGAGACTCTGAGGTTGTGAAATTATTATTTAGTTAAATCAATTTATATTTATTGATTGCTGATCATTGAAATTTGATATGATAATATGATTGCTGAACCTCTACACTATCTAACTTGGAATTACGACTGAATTTTCATCCACTGATGCGCATTTTGTTCATCGGCCATTGGAATACCGGGTAAAAGAATCTTTATTGAATTATTGAAACTGAATTATACTTGGATAGAAATCAAATATGGCTGAAAATCTGTCAAAGTTGAAGAAGAAACGCATTTCCATGCGTTCTATGTTGACGAAATTAATTAATTAAAATAGAAGTAGCGATCAGCAACGAAAACGAAACAGTTGATCAGTTCGAAGCATTTTTGGAACAATTAATCGGAAAAGAAACTTGCTTAATTTCTTTAAATGATGAAATTGAAAATCTTTTGAGCGTTGAGACAATGTCTGAGGATATAGAAGCTTCAGAAGAAACTAAAAAAAAAATAATTTTTTGGAAATCGAAACTTTATTCTAAAATAAAGAAATTGAATTCTGATTTTATCCAAGTTGATACAGTTTCACAAAACATTCAATTGATTAATAATGAAGCTGAAAATACAAACATAAAATTGCCTAAATTACATATTAGTAAATATTATGGTAATTATTCTGCTTGGTTAGATTTTTACAATTTATTTGAAAACTCTTCATAATAATCCTAAATTAAGCAAAGTTGATAAATTTTTAACTATTTGAAATCCTATCTCGGTGGTACAGTGGCAGCATATATTAGTGGATATGCTTTAAGTGAGGAAAATTATGATAAAGCACTTGATTTATTTTAAGAAAGATTCGGAAATAAAAATATTTTGATTAACACTCGTTTGAGTGTTTTGCTGAATTTAACTCCGGTTAAAAATCCTAGCGATATTATAGGTTTACGAAATTTATAACGCGGAAACCCAGATCATGAATCTTACGCAAACTTATTAACAGCAATTTTAATGAAATTATTTCCTTCAGAATTCGTTTTAGAATTTAATCGCGTTCAAGGCAAGAAAAAAACTCTTTTGCAATTCATTGATGAAGAAATACGAAGCCGCGAGAGATACTTTCCAATTAATAATTATATAAATCATCCTATCAGCGTATGCACTTATTTCCCCGCAAGAGAAAATAAAAAGTAAGAATTCCATTTCCGTTAGACATAACTCTTCAAGACCTTCGCATAAGAAGGAGATGTAATGTGTCAGTCGAAAATGTAATGTGTTTATTTTGTAGCAAGAGTCATAAGTCAGAGTCGTGCTCTACATTTGATTGGGCTTGCCAGATTTTGAAATGTTCAACTGGGACACCTGAATGTCCCCTCCTAGCGTCGCGGGTATTCAAGGGTATACACACTTTGCGGGTTTTTAGAGGGTAGTTTATGCTCAATGCTATGAATAAATAGTTATTAATTAGGAACCTAAGCGAGGGATAATAATAAATGACATATAAATTAAAACATTATATTTCTTACTTGTTAATATTTATAAATTGATTGTAAGAAGAAACACTTTGAATGAGGAACAAAAATTTGAATAATATTTACATCTTTTCACTGTCTAGGACTTTTTTTAGAAAGTCTTTTTTGTTTTTAATCTTCTTGTAAGAATCGTCATAAGCTGAACCAATATTAAATTTACATGTCATCAAGCCTTTAACTGTAGATTCCTTCATCAAACCCCTGTCGTCAGTCCATGCGTTGTTCATCAAAGAGAATACTCTCTCGATTGGTGCTGATGTCCAAAGTAAACTGAAGGCATACTCAACAATCTTGATCAGAATTGTGGCTGCTGTGTGATTCTCTTGAAAAGTGACCAAACAGCCTGAGCCATTTTTCTTCTTGAAATAATCACATCTCCAGTAGTCTCTTCTTCCTTTCACTGTTCCCAATTTGACTGCAAATACTCCTTAGCAAACACATCTCCGTCAAACAGCTGATCATTGCTTATTTTCATATCGGGTATGTCAAAAGACAGCTGTTAATAATTTCAGAAGAAGGTTTGGCGTTTTCCCAATCAACAGCATTTGTTTTGGTCAGATTGACCCATGAAACTGTTCAGCGTTTCCAAAACTATTCGCCCAGAGGTCCAAGTACGCAATGCATCTTTTATAAAAGCCATGACATTCTTCTTTAATGTTGGTATGGACTTGCTCATCTTGATTTCTGAAGATGTTCTTTGCGTGCTAGGCTATACTTGAGTCCATGGAAAACATAGTTTTTTCCTGCTCTTTTCACACTACCGAAGTTAGTTTTGCAGTTATCTCCACAAAAGCCAACTACTTTGTTATTCAAATCGTTTAGCAACAAGACAGAGGATAAGTGATTTGTAAGAATTTTATATGTTTCACCTGCGACAGATTTGAAATCTAACAGCAATACTTGCACACCTGAATTGGGATTAAAGTAGCGCAAACAATTCGTACAAAGTTTTACACCCTTTCTGTTTGATACATCCTTACTTACAATTAAGTAGTTTGACTCGGTCAAGTCTACTTGAACACTTCTTGAGCTAAAGGAGCTATTATATTTAAAACTATTGCCTCCCACTTAGTTATTCCAAGTAAGAATTTATGGTGAAAAAACTTAGAAATTAGTTTTGATAAGCAAGAATTTGAATTGAAACTTAGGCTATGGTTTGCTGTGTGGTAACCAATGGTCACTTCTTTCGCTGCTGAGTTTTTGTCATTAGAGCTCGCGGTCTCAAAAAAACTGGTCAGTTTTGATGAGCTAACAGTACATCCTAAACTCTTTTTGTGTTTACTCGACTGCAAATGATCTTTTATATCGGATCGACCACCGTGAGCAATCGAAAACTCAGAATTACAATGTGAACATTTAACTCTGTCGTCTTGATCTTGATTACCAATACATATTTTCTTCAACAAAAATAATTTATTCTGTAAATGCTAGGTGAATTTATACGATCGTTTTGGCATTTTAACAGAGAGTGCATAAACTTAAATAAACAGCGCTAGCTCACTAACATAACAGGCACCGCGGGTAAGAACTCACAATTAACTGACTGATCTTATCTCTATCGCAAGCGCTAAAGCTACACCCCATAGTGCCCAATACTGGACTCGCTCAGAGGACCTCTGGCATTGCGCATAGGTAGGAAAAGACGATACGATGACAATATGATTTATTAGCAGATCATGGCTCTTCTATTTTTCACTTTTCATACAATACATAAGTAAATGATAAAGTAATTATCCTAAATAATTCTTCACAGTTAATTATTTTTAGACTTTCTTTGTCATAATTATTCATAATCACATCTATAAAATAAAATTTAATTTTTACTGGGATGTGAAGTAAACCGGCCTGGACATCGGGATTTTATTTGAAAACCGGGATGTCTGGCAAGCCTACATTTGATGTAAATCAAAAAAGAGATATATTAAAGAAACTAGGTCGTTGTTTCCTGACGTCAAAGCACAGAGCTACAGAATGTTTAAAAAAGGAACTGTGTCCTAGCTGTAGTAAACCTCACCATGTCTCAATTTGTTTTCGAAATCAAAATAATCCACACATTATTTCTCCAAACGGAGAAACCGATCATGTCGTATGGGCGAATATCGTATTGGCAAAAATGAATACTATGTTACAAACATGTTCAGCCTTAATTAATAATGAAAAAGAGCAGGAAATTGTTAGAATTTTCCTGGACAATGGTTCACACCGCTCCTTTGTTTTGTCAGCTATTTCCAAAAGGTTTAACTTTCCAGTTGTTAGGGAGGAAAGCCTTTCCGTTTGCACATTTGGTGCTAAAGAAACGGAAACAGAATCATTTATTGTCCCAACTTAAATTAAAGAAAAGAATAGAGATGATCCAAATTTATGCACAGAAATTGAAACACTGGAGACGGAACATATTTCGGGTACACATTTACCGACTCCCGATAAAAATATTGAGAAACAATTTAGACTTTTAAAAAATGTACAACTTGCGAATTGTTATGAATTTAACAATAAAGAAATATCAATACTAATAGGTGCAGATTCATATTATAATATTGTCACTGGTCGAATTTCACGCCTAAACAAAACCCTCGTTGCAATTGGAACAATATTCGGGGGGTGTCGAAACACGAACACGAACTTAAACGTTTTCAATCGCCGAAACACGAACTTAAACGTTTTCAATGAGAGTTATGGTAAACGAATCCAATGCTTCCGATTAACTGAAGGAATTTTGGGATTTAGAAAATTTGGGTATCGAGGCAGAAGTAGCTGACATAGAAATCACTGAGAAAAATATAATGAGTGAATTTGAAACCGGAATTACATATCAAAATAAGCGATACAAAGTGAAATTGCCCTGGAAACCAAATATGAAGACATTATTAGAAAATAACGAACAGATAGCAATGAAAAGATTTTTGAGATTGAAATCACCTTTTAAAAATGACCCTTCGTTATTTTGAGAATATAACACTGTTTTAAAGAATTATCTGTCGGAGAATATTATCGAACCTGTCCCAGTTCATGAAGTAAATTTACACCAAAATACGTTTTATCTACCTCATCGAGCAGTAATACGTACGGATAAAACTACAACTAAATTACGCATTGTTTTTGATGCTTCGGCGCAGGCGAAAGATCCCTTATCTTTGAACGATTACTTATGCACGGGACTTAATTTTATGCCTAACCTATTGTTACGTGCGTACGGGTTCGTTATATATTGAATGCACAAGTCGTAAAAAGTTAACAAAAATTTATTCTTTCCACAAGAAATAAATTAAAATGCTGAAATATTTCTTCACAGATCTTCGCACAATATCACAATATCTTAAACGTTTAGCAAAAACTCAGTTCAAAGCAGATAAAATAATTCTATCTCACAGCGAAATCGCTACAATCAATACAGCATTAAGTAAACAAACAGCAGTTCGCTTTTTACAGCTACAAGTATAACAGCAACAACAACTGAGATGAGGTGTTTCACGTCGGCTTTTATAAGCTTTTTAATTATCAGTAGAACAATCACGATATTTCTAGATTTTTCTGAATGGCAACAGTAATTACGAGATATTTATTTATTATGACATCTCTTTTATTTTTATTGCTATTTTTTTTTCGACGCAGCTGTCTTTTCAAAAATCGTCTGCGTTGCACGGGTAAATAATAAAAAGGAATTTTAATTGCAATTCTAAATAAATAGCCAAATAAATATGAAATTCGTAACATTGCCCCCTTTCCAAGAACTGCACGTCCCGGGCAATACAATCCTTGGACAGGAGGCCAAACTTACAACTAAGGCCTCAGTGCTATAATAAACATTACTTTATAATAACAAAATAAACAATAATTAAAATAAGTGCAAATTAAATTCTATCCAACGCGAAATACAATTCAAATACTAAGTACAAATACTATCAAATACAAATGCTATTAAACACAAATACTTATCAAATACTACTACTTAACAAATACAAATCAAATACTAAATACAAATAGGACCATGGTCTTATACTATGTACATTACTATTTACAATTATATACACTACGTACTATGGCCATAGTAATGAACTAACCTGTCGTAATGAACGACTTTAGGTTTAGAGTTCGATGACTTACGGATCCAAACCACGACGTCGTTCAGCCTGTTTAGGACTGTGTAAGGACCATCCCAAGGTGACTGTAGTTTCGGATAAAGTCTATTCCGTCGAGTCGGACTCCATAACCACACCTTGTCCCCTTCGTTGAAACGATGGCCAGTAGCTCTTGTGTCGTAACGGGTGTTCATCTTGTTCGTTGCCAAGCTGACTGCTTTCGTGCAGAACGGTGCTTCACTTCAAACCGGGCCTGGACATCTTGGATGTATTCCTCAGGCGATGAAGGCGCATCTGCAAGGCGGTCAGATAAGAAATCACAAGGCAGACGAAGATCCCGACCGATGAGCATCTGGGCTGGAGAATTGCTGGTAGTCTCGGGTTTCTCTTCGATCTCAGTATGATTTCGGCAACCTTCTGAACACGGTCTTTCAGACGACATGTCGGCGTTTCGTGGTGAAGATCCTTTCTGAGGATCGATAGACATGGCCTCAAACGCTGAAAACAGTTTGTTGTTTTTGAAGTCTAAGGAAAAATTATATTTCCTTAAAAAGTCCAATCCTAGTATGCAGGGGTCTGTAATATCCGCCACATATGCTGTGTGATGGTAGGTGGCACTTCCAAAGGAGATGTTCACATTTAACTTTCCTTCTACATTAATTTTCTCGCCTGACGCAGTCTGGAGGGTAACACAGGATGGCGTCCAAATCAATTTTTCCTTAAATTTATGAGCTAAATCCTTCCGAATTATGGTAACATTAGCTCCTGTATCAATGATCATACTGCAAGGAACTCCGTCGATATGCCCATTAATGGATAGTCCATTACTCTTGCCACACACTGCAGAAATCTTGAGCGCTTTAAAACGGGGTTATTCACTATCGCTCAAACTCTGCTCCGCGATATGATCATTAATTTGCTTCTTGCGTCGTTGCTGGGAAATGATCTTACTTTCCGTGCTCTGGGGTGTTCTGCAGTCCCTTCGTAGGTGGCCTTCAGCTCCGCAGTTCCAGCATTTTGGTTCTTTGTCATTACTTTTCCATCTCATGGCATTTAATTTTCTGTTTATATCGTCCGTCTTAGTTTCCGATCTCTTTAATATTCCGCAGTTCCTTCGCATGTGCCCTAAAGTACCGTAGTTCCAGCACTTTACTGTCGGTTTCTTATCACCAATATCCCGCTGCAAGGCATTCACTTGTCTTGTTAAATCATCTAAACGAGCCATCAACTGACCCACTGGCTCGTGGACTCGCACAGCTCTGAGTGGGTGGTGACCTTTACGAGTTGCTTGCTGAGCTACTTCGAACTTCATGGCGTACACTAGAGCGCTTTTTATATCCTTCACATCTGCCATTCGCAGTGCTTGCTGTATTTCAGGATCCCGGATGCCGTCGATGAAGTATTGCAGGGACAGGATTTCTCTTGTTTCTGTCGGGCACTCCGAAAAGGCGAGGTGGGACAGCCTTTCAACATCCGTGGCGAGCTCCTGGAGTGTTTCCGTAGGCTTCTGTTGACGGGATTTTAACTGAAGCCTGCTGTAATCTTTTAAACACTTCTCTCCAAAACGCAGCTCTAAAGCACCGGACAGAGCTTCGAAATCTAGCCTTTTGTTTTCGGGAAGAGTTTGAAGGATGTCCGCTGCGTCTGCTCTCAGAGAAGCCGCAAGGTGACAGGCCTTAGCTTGGGAATCCCATCCATTTGCTTCCGCAACTATAGAAAATTGTGTCTTATACACTTGCCAGGAGGTCTTCCCATCATATGTCGATAGCTTCAGAGAAGGATGCGCAGGCATGGCTAGGAATTTAAAAGTATCCGAATTGCTTCCTGCCGTCGCTACGAATTTCTTTAAAGTATCAACTTCTTTGGCAACTGCGGAAACTTTGTCATCAATTTGTTGTTCCACTGCAGAAACTCTTTCTTGAATTTGTTCTTTCACAGCAGAAACTCTGTAATCGATTTGTTGTTCTACGGCAGAAACTCTCTCTTCTATTTGTTCTTTGACAGAAGAAACTTTATTTTCAACCGCATCTATTCTGCCTTCCATAGTCTCAAATTTATTTTCTATTATGCAAGTAATTTCCTTTTTCATTTCTTCTTGACTTGCTTTAACGGCTCTCATCTCTTCCTTAACGGATTCTTGACCCAATTTCAACTCTTGAACCGTTTTCATCTGATCTTTAACAGATTCCTGAACAGCCTTCATTTCTTCCTTAACAGATTTCTCCATCTTTTCTTGAACAGAATTCATTTCATCTTTAACAGATTCTTGAACAGCTTTCATTTCTTCCTTAACAGATTTCTCCATCTTTTCTTGAACAGAATTCATTTCATCTTTAACAGATTCTTGAACAGCTTTCATCTCCTCTTTAACTAATTCTTGGCCAGCTTTCATCTCCTCTTTCACGGAATCTTGGCCAGCTTTAATTTCTTCTTTAAATGCAGCAAAGGCTGCCATGAATTGCCTTAATTGTTCTTCCATTGCTCTAGTTAATGGCATTCAAAAATCCCACTTCTGACACCAAAAATTGTTACGTGCGTACGGGTTCGTTATATATTGAATGCACAAGTCGTAAAAAAGTTAACAAAAATTTATTCTTTCCACAAGAAATAAATTAAAATGCTGAAATATTTCTTCACAGATCTTCGCACAATATCACAATATCTCAAACGTTTAGCAAAAACTCGGTTCAAAACAGATAAAATAGTTCTATCTCACAGCGAAATCGCTACAATCAATAGAGCATTAAGTAAACAAACAGCAGTTCGCTTTTTACAGCTACAAGTATAACAGCAACAACAACTGAGATGAGGTGTTTCACGTCAGCTTTTATAAGCTTTTTAATTATCAGTAGAACAATCACGATATTTCTAGATTTTTCTGGATGGCAACAGTAATTACGAGATATTTATTTATTAAGACACAAGGAGGTTACAATAGAAGGAGGGAGGGTTCGCAGTTTCCTCCACTAACGGGGAATGAAGCCTTGCTCGCCTTTCCCTAACAAGCGGCGTCCATGTTTGTTTCTTCAAAACATTACATTACGGCAGCAAAATGTACGTGTTTCTATGCTGTTCCGTGCATGTATTTTCCAGTAAAATTATGTTAAATTTATAATGAAATAGCTCGCTGTTGTTGAATTTTTGCTTTAAAGTAATAAAGATGATATCCATAATTTACTATGTACAGAAAATTATTAGGAAATAGTTCGAAATCTAAATGGATGTGCATAACATTAAAGCCTTTAAAAATGATGTTTCTGCATATTTCAAGGATTTGCTTAGGTTTCCTTAGCAACCTGTTGGGTGTACTTTCCAATTTTTACTTTAAGGAATGATATTTAATAAAAAAAATGTTGCAATGACAGACTTCCTTGCACAGGTCACGGTGATAACAGCAATATGGCGGACAAGCTTCGCTGTTTGAGTTGAACCTTCCCTCCTTCTATTCTAACCTCCTTGTTAAGACATCTCTTTTATTTTTATTGCTATTTTGTTTTCGACGCAGCTGTCTTTTCAAAAATCGTCTGCGTTGCACGGGTAAATAATAAAAAGGAATTTTAATTGCAATTCTAAATAAATAGCCAAATAAATGTGAAATTCATAACACTATTTCTATTTTAATTTTGATCAGATTTAGAACGAATCCGATAGCATTTGTTGCAGATATAAAGCTGGCCTTTCTCCAGCTCGAAATAGATGAAACTGAACGAAACTACACCAGATTCTTCTGGGAAGAAGATCCAGGAACTGATGATGAAAACAGGAAATTGGAAATTTTTCAGATGGCAAGGGTGTTATTTGGAGTGAAATCTAGCCCGTTCCTGCTTACAGCCACAAGCAAACATCACTTGGAAAGGTACGTAGATATATTTCCTCTGATTTCTAAACATCTTAATGAATCATTTTATGTCGGCGATTTTATTTGTGGGCAAGTCACTGTTCAACAGGCTCTAAAGCCTTATTAAGTAAAGTTTAGACATTCTGAAAGAGGCAAGCATGGACCATCGAAAGTGGAGAACCATTTCTCTTGAGCTAAGTAAAGAAATAAAGAATTTAAACTTCAATGTAGATCAGGGTGAAGAGTCTCTAGATACAAAGTTGATAGCTTCAAAGGTATTGGGAATTGGTTGGGATGAACAAACTGACACGTTTTATTTCGATACCAGAAATCTGGAAATATTTCTTAAAAAAAAACTAACACAAAAAGACACTTACTACATGCAGTAGGTCGACTTTTCGATCCAGTAGGTTTCATAGGACGATATACTATTAGAGCTAAATAGTTGATGCAAGAAATTTGGTGTTAAGGATTAGACAGGGATGAAAAATTCCCCAAACAGTTGGAAATTTCTTGGAACAAATGGTGCGATGAGATCCAAGATGTGAAGGAAATAATTATTCCCCGATATTATTTTGCCCAGTCGTGCAATCACAATTCAATTACACTGTTTTTCAGATGCATCTAAGTAAGCATATGGTACTGTTGCGTACTTACGCATAAAATTAAAAGGTGGAAATATCATTTCTAGTTTTGTAGCATCAAATGGCTACAAATGTTTCATATGTGCTCCTGAATTAAGACATGATACTGAAGTTTTAGTAAAACTCGTACAGTCAACTGAATTTCGAAAGGAAATAAAGTACTTGAAAAACGGACAAACTGTTCCAAAATATAGTAAAATCTCATCTCTAGATGTATTTCTTGACAAAAATGAGGTACTGAGAGTAGGATGAAGACAGCAGTATTCTAAGTTTCCTGAATTTCAGAAACATCAGATACTTTTGCCAAAGGCTCATCATTTCACTAATTTAGTTATTGAATTTTATCACAGAAAATCCCTGCATTCTGGTGTACAGACTACATTATTTTTAATAAGACAGTCATATTGGATACCGTCTGGTCAAGGTCGAGTTAGAAAAGTAGTAAGTAAGTGCATCACTTGCTTTAGAACGAAGAATCAAACCGTAAGTCAGATGATGGGTAATTTACCTAGGGACAGAGTCGTATCTTCTAGACCTTTCGAGAAGGTCGGATTGGATTTTGCAGGACCTATAATCACAGAACCTAATTTGAAAAGGTCAAAGATGACTTTAAGGTCTTATATTGAACTATTTATCTGTTTTTGCACTAAGGCAGTGTACTTAGAAGTCGTTTCTGATTTAACAACAGAAGCTTTTCTAGCCTGTTCACGACGATTTATTGCTAGAAGATCCAAACCAGCCGTCATCTGGAGCGACAACGCTACGAATTTCAAAGGTGCGAGACATATTCTTAAAGCATATAATGAAATTTGCAAATCTAACCCAATTCAAGGATTTACTGCAGAAGAAGGCATCCAATGGAAATTTATTCCTCCTGCTTCTCCACACTTTGGCGGACTGTGGGAAGCAAACATAAAATCAGTTAAACGGATTTTGTCAAGGGTAGCAGAATCAGCTATTATGAATTTTGAAGAGTTAATTACTTTAGTTACTCAGATAGAAGCAGTTCTGAATTTCCGCCCATTATCACCGCTTTCTTTCGATCCAAGTGGCTTGCAAACTCTAGGACTTTTTTGCCAGGAAATGCTGTGTTATTCCTTTCCTGAACCACCATACTGCTTCGGATTTTCTTTCTTTTCATTCTGGGTGGGAACGAATTAAGAGACTCAGAGCTAAATTTTGGAAATCGGTGTCATTCAGGATATGCATTAAAATATCATCTCTGTAACTAAATGGAGCATTTCGCAGCCGAACATACAAATTGGTCAACTAGTACTGCTAAAGGACTCTTAACTCCAATCCTTTGCATTGGCCATTGGGTCACATCCAGCAAGTGTATCCTGGTACTGATGGTCTCGTCAGAGTAGTTGAAGTTAAGACGTCTATAGGTATTCTTCGGCGAGCCATCAACAAAGTTATTCGCCTACCATTTAAAGACTGAATGATATGAACTTGAAAAACTTTTATTTTATATATTTTAATAATTTACCAATTTAATATTTAGTTAGTGTAATTTTATTGAATTTAAAATTTATCTGAATATCCGAAAATTGAAATGTAAACTCCATGAGAGTTTAAGTGGGAGAATGGTAAGACCAGCGTAACGCTAGAGGGCGCTGAGAGCGTCATTGGGTGTGCAGTGAGTGAGAAGGAAGATGTGACGCAGTGATGATGTAAGATTCTGAGATTGTGAAATTATTATTATTTAATTAAATCAATTTATATTTATTGATTGTTTATCATTGAAATTTGATATGATAATATGATTGCTGAACCTCTACATATATAAGCCTTTTTTAGTAAAATCCCAATCATAAGTATTAACTAATGAATTTAAAAATAAGTGGTAATCAGTACCTAATTTAACATAGCTCATCAGTCCTTAGTAGCAAATAACTCCCACTAGCAGCCAAGCCACTGAACACTAGTAGTTCGACATGGAATTGAGTTTTCCCTATGTATAACATAAATACCAGCCTGTTTCTTTAAAGGTTCCTTCACGAAGGAGTCCCTCTCCATACACAGAGAGCCCTCCTTGTATTAATTAACCGTAGTCGTAAATAACAAATCGTTTTCCCTCCGAAAGTCGTCCGTGAAAGTTAAAGTTGTCTCTTTATCTTTATCTGAGCATCTAATTGTGTCATTTGAAATCTTGATCCAGACGAAGAAACGGAAATTCTTATTTCCTTTTCAGAAATTTTTTTCATCACTCAGATCACCATCATATTTTTTTTTACCTTCGTATAATGATTGCGATGACTTTATAAAAAGGTATTTACATTTTCTTCTACTAACAATTATTTTTCATAAATATTTACTCTTACCTAGGCTTGCCAGACGTCCCGGCTGGTTTACTTCACGTCCCGGTAAAAATTAAATTTGATTTTATAGATGTGATTGTGAATAATTATGACCACAAAAGTTTAAAAATAATTAACCGTGAAGTATTATTTAGGATAATTACTTTACCATTTAGTCTGTTCTGTATGAAAAGTGAAAACAGAAGAGTGATGATCTGCTAATAAATAATATTGTCATGGTATCGTCTTGTCCTACCTATGCGCAATGCCAGAGTCTCTCCGGGAGAGTCCAGTATTGGGTACTAAAGGGTATAGCTTTAGCGCTTGCTGTAGAGATAAGATCAGTCAGTTAAATGTCAGTCCCTGCCGGCGGTGCCTGTTATGTTAGTGAGCTGGCCCTGTTTTATTTAAGTTATGCACTCTCTGTTAAAATGCCAAAACGATCGTGTAAATTCACCTAGGATTTACAGAATAAATTCCTTTTTTTGAAGAAGGTATGTTCTGGAACTGGTAATCAAGATCAAGACGATAGAGCTAAATGTTCACATTGTAATTCTGAGTTTTCGGTTTCTCACGGTGGTAGATCCTATATAAAAGATCATTTGCAATAGAGTAAACACAAAAAGAGTTTAGGATGTACTGCTAGCTTATCAAAACTGACCCGTTTTCTTAAGACTGCGAGCTCTAATGTCAAAAATTAGCAACTAAAGAAGCGACCTTTGTTTACCACACAGCAAACGATAGCCTAAGTTTCAATTCAAGTTCTTGCTTATCAAAACTTGCTTCTCTAAGTAATTTGAACATGAATTCTCACTGGGAATAACTAAGTGTGAGGCAATAGTTTTAAATGTAATAGCTCCTTTAGCTCAAGAAGTGTTTAAGAAGAGTTGAGCAAGTCAAACTACGTAATTGTAAGTAAGGACGCCTCAAACAGAATGATGTAAAACTTTGCCACTTGTTTGCTCTACTTTAATCCTAATTCAGATGTGCAAGTATTGCTGTTAGATTTCAAATTTGTCGCGGGCGAAACATTTGAAATTCTAACAAATCACTTATGCTCTCTCCTGTTGCTAAACGATTTGAATAACAAAGTAGTTAGCTTTTGTGGAGATAAGTGCAGATGAGCAAGTCCGTACCAGTGTGAAAGAAGAATGTGATGGCTTTTATAAAAAAATGCGTTGCATACTTGGACCTCTGGGAGAATAGTTTTGGAAACGCTGAAAAGTTTCCATAGGTCAATCTGACCAAAACAAATGTTGTTGACTGGGAAAACGCCGAAACTTCAGCTCAAATTATTAATAGCGGTCTTCTTGATGTACCCCATCTCTACATATAATAAAACAAAGAGTCTGTGTGTGTCTTTTGTTCGTGTTGCGAGTAAGCTAACAGACCCAGTGTCACGAAATTTGGCACATAGGTGTATCTACACAAGAGCCAGTGCACCTCGAAGCGATTTTTTCGAAATTCGAATTCGAATTTTTTTTATTTCATGTTTTGTGACCAAATCGCGTCATTTTGAGACATAATGGGCTACAGGAAAGCGAGATTTCACTTTATACATTTCATTTTTACATCATCGTGAAGCATAGACGGTTAGCTATTTTACGAACTTAAAATAAATTTCGCATTTCAATAAATCGATTAAATACGAATTTATTTAGGAAGGTGAGTTTAACACCTTTTCAGAGGATTTTTTTTTAAAAACTTATTTTAAAAAACGTGCTGTTTATTTTCCTTTGATTTTTGGACACGTTGAACTTTAATCCTTTCGACTCCTTTTAAAAAAAGAATTTTGAAAAAAGAATAATATTTTGTATTTTTTTAAAATTTTTTAAATGAAGCTTCCGAATACACTTCTCACATCTCAGATATTTTAAAATGTAGTTTTGGCAACAATTTTCCTTTCTTATTGTTGTTGATAGATTTTTGATGAAATTGCATCATTTTGAATAGTTTCATTCTTTTAAAAATTTCGGTTTGGCAACAATTTTTCATCGTATTTCTTATGTTACTGTTTTTAAGAGACTGAAAAGTTTAAGAAATTAAAAAGTTGTTTCTTTTTGCAACGGTAAATTGTTTAATTACTTTATTAGGATAATTAACATTTGTATCAAGGGATATTGCTTATTTCATTGTAATATTATGTTTTAATTATATATAATTTTAATTATAAAAAAGTTTTGCATGATATTTTTTAATCTGTTTAAGTTCTTAATCTGTTTATACCATTTGAGTTCTTAAGATTTTGCAAAGGGAAGTTGGTTAATTTATTTATTAGGATAAGTAATATTTGTATTAAGGGATACTGCATATTTCATTGTCATTTTTTATATATATAATACATTTTTATTGATTTCTTTTTTGATAAAGTTGTTCTGCAGAGTAAAATTCTGCGCGAAATGTTTTGTTTTTTGAGTTTCTTTCATGTTATTTTTTGCTTATTTCACTGTTTGTAAGATATTGAAAAGTTTTGCATGTTTTTTTTGCATGAGCCTGTGCACCTCGAAGCGAGTTTTTCGAAATTCGAATTAGATTTTTTTTTTATTTTATGTTTTCTGACGAAATCGCGTCATTTTAAGACATAATGGGCTATAGCAAAGCGAGATTTCACTTTATTGAAGAGTTTAAGAAGTTGAAAGATTGTTTCTTTTTGCAAAAGTAAATTGTTTAATTAATTTATATATCTATATTTAAAAGGGCGAGTCTTTCTGTGTGTGTAGGTGTCTTTCGTTCGTATTGCGTGTAAGCTAATAGACCCAGACCTATGAAATCTGGTACACAGGATGCATCTAGACAATTCAAAATTCGAATGAGGTTTTTTTTTTTTAAAATAGTATCAAATTGATGATTTTCTCTCATTATATGAACAACAATGAAACGCAGCCATTGTTGCTGATATCAGCACTATTGCCAGCCGGTAAAATGAGGGTGATAATTCTGTGCAGTTTTTAAATTTAATGTTTCTCTTGGATACTGGACGTTTGTCTAGAGAAGGCAGCAGGAAGTTGGTTAATTTATTTATTAGGATAATTAATATTTGTATTAAGTGGTATTGCTTATTTCATTGTATGCTTTTTATATGTAATGCATTTTTAACTGAATTTTTTCCCCGTTGTTGTTTGTTTCTTTTTCGATAAAATTGTTCTGCAGAGTAAAATTCTGTGCAGTTTTCAAATTTAATGTTTGGTGTTCTCTTTAGCATTTTTCCGGTACACTTAAAAGCCAGACGAAGGCTGGCCGAGCAGCGGCTAGTATAAAAATAAGCAATATCGGCTGTTTGAAGGAGTTGTGTTTGCTAAGGACTATTTGCAGTGAAATTGGGAACAGTGGAAGGAAGAAGAGACTACCAGAGATTTGAATATTTCAACTGAAGAAAAATGGCTCAGAACTTTGGTCACATTAACGAGAATCTCATAGGAGTCCGCAGGCTGATCAAAATTGTTGAGTATGCCTTCTGTTTACCTGAGACATCAGCACCAGTTGGGAGAGTATTCTGTTTGATGAACAACGCATGGACTGATGACAGGTTTTGATGAAGTAATCTACGAGGCTTGATGACACTTAAAATTAATATTGGATTAGCTTGTGACGATTCTTGCAACAAGATTAAAAACAAAAAAGACTTTCTAAAAAATATCCTAGACAATGAAAAAATATAAATATCGTTCAATTTTTTCTTCCTCACTGAAATCATTTCTTCTTACGAGCAATTTTGTAAATATTAACATGTAAGAAATAAAATATTTTAATTTATATGCTTATGTCATTTACTATTATCCCTCGTTTAGGTTCGTAATCAATAACTATTTATTCATAGCATTGAGAATAAACTACTCTCTAAAAAAACCCTCAAAGTGTGTGTACCCTTGAATACCGGCGAGGCTGGGAGGGGGCATTCAAGTGCCCCGGTTGAACATTTCATAAATCTGGCAAGCCTACTAAGCTTATCTTCATAACAGTAAAATATTGATAATCAAATATCAGTTAGGCCCTTTTTATTAAATAACATTTTCAGTAAAATAAAGTATTTTGCTTAGGTTGAAGGCTTTTCAGTATTTTTCAGTTTTGGCGCAAGTCGCCCTCAGGTCAGCAGATGGTACTGCTGGATTTCAGGTTTTTATTTATGACCCTCGCATTATAATATCTTTCTCTAAGGATCGCTGTTTCCCCACTACTAATTAAGCGCAACAGGAGGTGTGTGTGTGGGGGGGAAACGAGAATACAGGATATTCCGTCCTCAACGATTTCGAATTCATCAAGAGCTGACAAAATATTCCGTTTGTAACGATTTGGAAAGCCATCTTTCAATATGAAAAAATCCGTCCGTATCGCTGAGAGGGTTAAAAGTATATTTAGAGGTCTGACAACAAAACTCAAAGGTGCATTCATGGAAGAACTCGAAACCTGAATGAAAGTTTAAAATAACTGCTTTTGTGAGTGTCATTACATTAAGATTAGGTTTGTTACATGTGGTAATGTTTTTAACGATGGTATGCAAAGCCACTATAAAGTCATGCAACTATCAGGAATATAACCAGGATTTTATATGGTAATGTCTGCGAAAAGCGTCATGAAGCCCATCTCACCTACCCAAAATTTTCTAAACCGCTCAGAAAGAAAAATTCATACAACAAAAACAAGTTGATGTAAAAATGCCAGTTCAAGATAATGGTGCAGGATTTTTTTTGTAAATTTGTGTTAAAATGTTCCTTTTGTTTTTCTCAAAATGTGTTCTTTTTAACTTTTGGTACACTCTACGTGGAAACTATTTAACCTGGAAGGTTTAAATTTTCTAGTTAATCTTACCCGTTTCTTTGAAACTATGCAGGATATAAAATTCAGGATTAGTATTGGGTATATTAAAAATTTAATACTATATTTTTTAGATTTTCAAAACATTTTACTAAGTTATTTTCAATATTTTTAAAGTAAAATACTGCTTATTATTCTTAAATGATATATTTCTTACTATCAAGCAGTGGTGCAGTACTTTTTAAGAAAACTACGAAGCTAGTACACTGTCACGAGAGATTATTCATAGGAAAGTGAGAAGGTTTTTAAAAACATTAGGCATTTAATTTATATTTTATGTGTTATGCATAAACTACAATCTATATTTTAAATGTAAAAAAATGAAGTTTATTTTGACAAAAGTTGTACTCTAATTACTTTTGTCTCGAATTTGCATTTTGCCGATCGAGATGCTTGATTTTCCCTTAAGTTCACTTAACCCTTCTCTGCTTAAGACGTCTTTAAATGTTTTCAGAGATCGCTCTAAAAATGCTTAAGATACATACACTCGGAATTGAAGTTTCTCGAAAAATGACTGAGGTGTGTATACACAAAGGCAAGATTTCTCGATAGATACTTAAGACATGCTGAGAGACTACATGAGATCTTCGTTCCCCCCTGCGTTTCCGCAGACGACTGTCATTTGCAAAAATCTCTTAATAGGGTGTGAAATTTGTTTGAATAACGGAATTATGGAAGAGCCCTCTGAGTGAAGTCTTATTGTCAGAAAGCAAGTATATACTATTATTCTGAAAGTTTGCTGCATGGAAATAAATCGTTTTACGACTGTTTCCTGTCTGGTACTTTAGTGCTCAAAGTCCAATCCACAGTCCCTAATTACATATATATATCTTTAGGGAAAGTTCAGAAATTTAATGAAAAATGAATTTTTAATAAATCATAATATATAATTGACAATTTGATATTTGTCTTAAAAGTTAATTAGTTTGATTTGTGAACAAGAAAAATATATGTAATGTGAAAATTAAATTTGTGTTTAGCTTCGTATTTCAAATGGCGTTTTTAATGGTATTTTCTTTCTGTTTTATAAAATGACAACACTGTTTTCAGCTTGCTCAAGTTTTGGAACTTGTATGTGTGACTGCACTGGTTATCATAAATAAGGAAAAAATCACAAAAATCAAGATTACTGAAAAAGTTATTTGTAGAATTTTATGAAACTTACCCACAATATACAACACACAGTAAGGCATCAAATAACATAATGTTGCGTGCGTACGGGTTCGTTATGTATTAAATGCACAAGTCGTTAAAAAGTTAACATAGTTTATCCTTTTCACAAGCAATAAATCAAAATGCTGAAATATTTCTTCACAGATATTCGCACAATATCACAATATCTCAAACGTTTACCAAAACTCAATTCAAAACAGATAAACTAATTCTATCTCACAGCGAAATCGCTACAGCATTAAGTAAACAAACAGCAGTTCGCTTTAAACAGCTACAACTACAACAATACTGAGATGAGGTGTTTCAATTCGGCTTTTATAAGCTTTTTAATTATCACTAGAACAATCTCGATTTTCTAGATTTTTCTGCATGACAACAGTAATTGCGAGATATCTATCTATTATTATTAAATGCACGCACTCTTTTATTTTTATTTTTTTGACGTAGCCTTCTCTTCAAAAATCGTCTGTGTTGCACGGAAAATATATAGACAATTTTAATGACAATTCTAAATAAATAGCCAAATAAATGTGAAATCCGTAACAATAAAGAGAAATTACCAGACAATTATGGTAGTATAGAAATTAGCACATGCATAAAGTGAACAAATAGAAGGTGTCAGTTTGCTACAGGAAAAGTACCTTCAATATAGAATATGATCGCCTCTAGAAGCAACACAACACCTACAGCGATGTGTGATACTTTCAATAATGCGGTCCATCAGTTCCACAGGAAGCGAGAGTCATTGCTCTTGCAAAGCAGTTGTAAACGCGGCAACGGTCTGAGGGGGCGGATTGAGAGGAGCTCCCTAAAGCATCCCAAACGTGCTTGATAGTATTGAAGTCCGGAGATCGAGCTGGCCACTCCATGCGCATGTTAAGGATGTCACCTCTATAAATCTGAGCATTCACGGTTCCCCTTGGAAAGACATGGAGATCTGTGCGTCCACCCAAAGAGATGCCACCCCAACACAGACACTGCCTCTTCCGTATGCATCTCTTTCACGGATGATAACGGTTTCCAGGTTCTCTCCATATCAAATAACGCCTACTATCGCTTTCTAGACTAAACCTGGACTCATCCGTAAAGAGAAGAGCCCTCCATTGATCAGGCCTCCAGTGGAAATGTTGTCGTGCCCAGCGTGATGTGAGCGGCATGCAAATGTCTGGTCACCTCACATACAGACCACCTTCATGAAGCCTTCTACGCACAGTTGACGTATACACCAACCTTCCGGTGGCTGCGGCAAGGGAGGATCTAAGAAGAGTCAGAGTAGCAGTTCTATTCCTGCGTGCACATAATGTCAAATATCGGTCATCGGCGCTCACCGTAGCAGTTGGCCGTCCTTGGCTGAACCTCCTAGATGCTGTATGTGTGGTTTGAAATTGCCTCCAAAGTCTATGAACCACAGAAGGACTTGCATTTAGCCATCTGGCCACTTCTGTTTGACTTTGTCTTGCCTCTAGTCTCCCAATGGCTCTCCATCGTAATTCTGCTGGCAAATGATGCCTGGAGCTCATTGTTACGAATTGGCTACCTCAGATTTCTGATGTCACTATCACAGTGAAGTGTGTGGGCTTACTCTCAAACAAGGACTTTTATGTTGCTCGCAGATGAGGTATTCCGAATTGCAGCACCACTAATTTGCATATTGCAGTTTTACTCAGCTACTCTTACTTGGCAACAAATTGAAATTTTATATGGTTTGGCTTATTTTTGAGGCAGTTATTGCTATTTTTGTGATTTTTCCTCAATTTATGATAACCAGTGTAGTTCATTTTGGTTTATTGTAAATCCAATTAATATTCTGTACGTCTGTTTAATTTTTATAAAGAAGGGATATAAATTCAGGTTTTTCCCCGCATTCTAAAAAAATGATTAATATTTGGGACAGCATGAAATGGAGTATTTTCAAGTTACAGATTTTGGACATTTAAAAAAAAAAATCACAATACATGATTTTGAAAATGGATTGTGATTTTTTTAATGGAAACATGGAAAAAAATATGGTAAGCAATTTAAGTTTTTTATATGCTTTATCTGTAATTTGTGTCTTTATGAATGTTCTGTTCATTTTAACTTCTAGTACAATGATTGCCGACATATCTGCCAACTTTTATTTTTGGCTGGATATCATAATAATTGAAATATGTCAACTTTTTTGATTAAAATGCATTTAGTTCATGCTTGTTATTAAGAACATGAAGTTGTTTGTTATAGGTGTCTGTGTTAGGAGATATTACATTTTCTGCTGTAAAAAGTCTGCATTTGTAAATGGTGTATTCGCATTTTCTAAAGTTTCATTGTTCTATGTTATTGCATTTTGATTTGCTTCTTAAAATAATTTGTGCCGTACACATTCATATTTTTTCAATTTTTATGTTGATGTATATTAGTCTGCATAAATTCAATAACGGAAGGCTGACTGCATCACGGGAGGATTTAAGAAGAGTCGGAGTAACGGTTCTATTCCTGTGTGTACAAATGTCAAATATCGGTCATTGGCGCTCGTCGTAGCAGTTGGCTGTCCTTGGCTGAACCTCCTAGATGCCGAATCTGTGGTTTGAAATTGCCTCCAAAGTCTTATGAACCACAGAAAGACACAGTTAATTTGTCCACTTCTGTTTGACTTTGTCCTGCCTCTAGTCTCCCAATGGCTCTCCATCGTAGTTCTTCAGGCAAATGACGCCTGTTGTTACGAGTTGGCTATCTCAGATTTCTGATGTCATTATCACAGTGAAATATGTGGGCTTGCTCTCAAACATGGACCTTTATGCTCCTCGTAGATGAAGTATTCCGAGCGGAGCACCGCTAATTTGCATATTGCAGTTTTACTCAGCTACTCTTACTTGGCAACATATTCAAATTTTACATGGTTTGGCTTATTTTTGAGGGAGTTATCGCTATTTTTGTGTTTTTTTCCTAATTTATAACCCGTGTATATACTATAAATGAGAACTTGCATGTAAAAAATTCTTAAATGTAGAAATTAAAATATTCTGCTCAAGAAATTAAATTGATTAAACTAATATGCCAAAAGAATTTGGACATATATTGCAACAAAATTTTAAAATCTGCATGGGGGAAAAAGTGCAGTTTCTTGGATCTATTAGTATGTCTTTTGTTCTTAAAATTAATGTAATAGAAGTGGAATGAAACAATAAATGCGTGGAAGCATTATATAGTTTGCTGCCAGAAAATAAATTATTTCCTCTTCAAATACCAGTGCTGATAAATTGAGTCTTTCTTTATAGAAAGAACTAGATTAACCCGGGGGGGGATGCGCGCTGTGTTATGTAACACGAGAAAGCAAATGGGATGTAAAACACCCCAAGCAATTAAATGGTGCACAAATGAAACATATTATTACAGTTCAGTAAAAGAATGCATTCTATATAAATTAGAACATTTATTACATAAAATAGCTTAAAAATAATGTTGATTTTAAAATTAACAAATAAATCAAAAGTACTTACTTTTTTTTCAGACGACTAGGAATCATCGATTTCTGGAGAAATTTTTGTTTCTTATTTGTGAATGCAATTATAATCCAAATTATGCAGAATTATTACATGAATAATGAGTTATATAATTAATTTTCAAAACTTTCAAATCAATTAGGCCCAAGAAACATAAGATATTTTGCAGTTTATACATGAGGCTTCTATTTTAAAGTGCTTTCGACATATATTTTTTTTTTACACTTAGCACATTTAGTTTTTTTATTTTCTTTTTCTCTTGAGCACATGTAACATAACTTTCTTTTCTTTGTGGATCATCAACCGAACCTTCATTGTGTTCCTTCTGTTTCTGTCATGATTTCAAATGAGGATTTATAAGTGCAAGAGCCAAATCCTTCAAAAAGTGAATGGAACTTCTCTGGTGCAGTTTCAGTAGATAAAAGCAAGATCCTTGAATTTATATCAGCAATATTTAATAGCGAAAAACATATTACCATAGGCCATCCATTTGCTATTCTGGCCATAGAACCCATTTCGTTGACTATACCAACTGCTCCTTTCATCATGTTAAAAATGTAATTACTTCGGATTTTTTCAAATATTTCGTGCTTTTATCAGTATGGTCATCATTGTGCATAGTTGATAAAAGATTAACATATTTGTTCTCTTTTAACCATGCAAAAATGTAGCATTATATCCTTTTGAAAACCAAGAGGGTTGAATGCTGTTCTCTATTCTTAATCGACGCAAATTCCAGGTAGAATAATCTTCTTGCCCCTGCATATTGTTCCAACGATAATTTTTTTTTTCTGTAAGAAATTTGCCAATTCATAACTGGTATACTAATTGTCTGTGGTAACATTTCTTCCAGAATTGTATAATGGAGGTAGGATGCGTTTTGCGATTTCACAAGAACTGTTGACTTTCTTGTATGGCCCATCTGGCTGCTGACCTGGCACCTTTTATCTTTTTCCTATAAAATAGTCAATTTGATCACAAGGAATGTCTTCTGAAGTGTTGGAGTCTTCTGATTAAAACTGATGATCACTAAATATATCTTCATTATCTGAATCTCCTAATTCTTCTTCTATAGAATCGTCATCCGATGAAATCTCCTCTGATAATTTTTGAAGTCTTTTCATTTCTTGATCATATGTCAAATGAGGAAAAGACCGAACAGAGCGACTTGCATACGACATAGCTCACACTGAAAAATAGCAACACAAAAAGCGCATGTGGGGTGTCGGCACATTGCAAATTATTATATAAACCACAATAAATGCTCAGAATTTGCAATTTCCACTCCAGATGTATAGAACATGACCCTGGAAGCAGCTACTGATGGACCTAGGCATTTCGGATTATGGGGGGGGGGAGATTATGTTATTGCAGCCGTTTTTGTCCTTGCACTTGAATTTCTTAGCAATTTCACCGCAGAAAAACATTTTTCTAAATAAAGCTGCAGCATGTAGATTTGATGCATTCAGTGGCAGGTTGTTCTTCAGCAAAAAGGCGAGAACAGGTATTCTGCATTACTATCTTTTTGGTTCCTTATTTCCACAATAAAATTTAACTTTTTGCAATACAACTCATGTTGTCTTTGTGTATGCACATGTTTAAGAACATTAGCCCTTTCAGCAGATGAAATTGAAAAATCGCAATGACAAATGGTGCACATCGCAGATATATTACATTTCCTTGATGAAATAAGAGGAGGAAAGTTTGTGTATGATTTTTGAAAAGAACATAAGCATTTTACCAGATACAACTAACACAGCAGAACACAATTTCTGAAAAGCACGTGAAACTCCCAGTGTTCAATAGCAAGG
This sequence comes from Stegodyphus mimosarum, assembly GCA_000611955.2. Taxonomy (NCBI): domain Eukaryota; kingdom Metazoa; phylum Arthropoda; class Arachnida; order Araneae; family Eresidae; genus Stegodyphus; species Stegodyphus mimosarum. The sequence goes on from KK116321.1 coordinate 72,334, forward strand.
AATATGAAAAAGTCTTGATCTTGCTTTGTGCTCATGGGCTATTATATGCGAGAAGACTTGCAGCGACACTTCATTCTTATCGGAGAAACGGAACATGATATTTTCGGATTATCACACACAAAGCAAAAGTGCGCCAAATCTTGCTGATGAAACGATTTTGACCTTCTTTTATATGTATCTAGAGAAGCGATTCTCAATTGGTGGCACACAAAAGTGTTTTTAACTATTAAATTCAAAAATTAAATACCCTAAAATGCTGTTAATGTTTTTTCCTTTGACACTCGTAAATTTATACGATCTCAGCTTTTGTTCAACACCAGTAGCCGTTCATAGATTTTGATAAAATACATTTTTATTTAACAAATATTGTTTCAGACATAGATGCCAAATAATGTTTCAAAAGGAGTAACAGAAATGCATTCTGTATTTAATCGAAAATAAAAATATACTATCTCAGTAATTCTTTTAGAGTTGATTGATTAATTAGTATGTCTGCACTTTATTCGCTACCATTTCTGGTCTCAGTTTCAATTAAAATATTTTTTTTACGTCGATTTGCGATTTCCTCTAAAAGCAGGCATTTTGTCAATTTGTTGCTTTGTATTCCTTTTCTTTTGAAGAAATTATAATATATATTTAACATTTAAATATTTGTGAAAAATAACAAAACAAACCTTGATTTTCAAATGGAAAAATGGCTAGGACTGACTAAGCGGAAAAGTGATGGATCCAGGACAATTTACTCACAATAAAAATACTGAAAAGAAAACATTTTTATAGAAAATATAATGAAAGTTATTTATCATTTAGATTTACTTGGAAGTGTTATCCAAAGTATGAAACCATAGTTTTTTGGATCTAAGCATGCCAAAAATCTGAAGAATATTTTAAAAGGAAATTATCAGCATTAAAAAATAGTAAACACATAATGAAAGGTTTTGTTACTTCAAGTGAAAAGGCTTTGGAAGCAAGTTACCTAGTAAGCATAAGACAGGCTCACACTATTGAAGAAAACCTTATATTACCAGCAGCTAAAGATATCATTTTAACATTATTCAACGAAAAAGCGGCTAATAAACTTCTTGCCATATACAATGACACAGCTCGGGCTTTAAAAGGAAAACATTTCAGTGTTATTTCTCAAATAAAGAAAGTCGCACCTGAAGTTAAATTTACTGCTTGATTCATTGTGAAGCTTTAGTAGCCAAAACGATCCCATAAAATCTGAAAATCGTTTTGAATCAAGCTGTGAAACTTGTTAATTTTATTAAAAGCCGAGCTAGAATATTTACGATTTTATGCCAAGAATTCGGGAATAAACATGAAACACTTTTGTAACATTTCAAAGTGAGGTGGTTATCCAGAGGCAAAGTTTTAAATTGTTTTTGAACTTCGATCAGAAATTCAAATTTTCCTCTGCGATTCAGAATTGTTTACTTAATGAATTATAATTGGTGAATTTAGCATATTTAATTTTTCAAAGAGCAATTTAATTTGAATGAAATATTTTCGTTAATTACATTAAAAAAAATTAAAGGTAATTGGATTTTATTCGGTTAAGGATTACAAAAATTAAGATCAAAGTTCATTGTATTATTAATATTAAAGTTATGCGTTCTTTTCTATTTAAAGAGCTTTTTTCTAAAATACTTTCTCAAATATGACATGATTTTTTTAGCTTCTGAGGCATCTTTTAAATAAATAAATAAAAAAAAAAAAACAAAGTCAATTTATAATTAATGCTCTATTCACTCCATTTCAAATTAGAGAACCTTTTATTTTAATAGTGAAATACGTTAAATATTGGTGCTCATTTCCATGTACTTAACTTTCTCTGAATATTCCTGGAAGGGAATAAAAAAAGGATTTTAAGAAAATATTATTTAAAACTTGTAACTGAGTTATAAAATGTAAGGGAATAATTCTTTTAAGATTTTTTTTATCCTTAATTTCAACAATAGATATTCTAAAACTCTTTATTACTTCCTTAAGTATGCATCTCATAGAATGTACTTTACACTACCTTTTAATACTTTCCAAACAAACCCTGCTTAAATAGTTTTATGCACATATTTGCCAGCAGGATTTCAAATTATGTTTACAATTCAATGTTCACCAGATACATAGAGATATTTATAATCATAATAAATTTAGATACATTTAATAACTAGATTTCTTCACAGGAGTTTATGAATGAATAACTCCTTAATTTCAGACACATTCATAGATAATTTAATAAAAATTTACGTAATTTGTTAAAGGCAGATATGTGTTTTTGCAAGCATATGCATAAATTATATTTATATAAAATATATAAATATATTTTTCATTTTTGGCATATGCAAATCTTTAATTTCTGTGCATTCACTATGCATTTGGAACGTAAAATAAAAAGTAGCAAATACTCCATCGAGGGTATGGAAAGACTTATATAATTTAAAAAGTACCATAAGGTATTTTTCATTCTTTAAGCATAACAGTTTTGCTAAAATCTATATTTTTATAGCTCAACAGCTTAGAATTTTATAAAACAAATTCATAATCAAAATCACTGTTGTTAGTTATCGAAAAATAAACCAAGATGTACTTTTTTGCGCAAATGTCACTAAACTATACAAATTGCTATTATCCATCACACAATGAATGTTTCTTTTACGCGGAAGTGTCCCGTTTTTCAATTTGTATGGAACTGTCATGAGTCAAAAATACTATTAGAGAGCGTCAAGGGAGCTTCTGAACATAAACAAAAACACTCCATCTGGAGACAGAAGCCTCGGTGCGGGCTTGGCCCCTCCTTCCTTTCTTACCTCATTGGTTAAGTGAAATAAGACCAGACAAATAAATTGATCTCTCTTAAACAGGCCCAAATTTTCCATTAAATTTTATAATTAAAGTATAATAACTTAAAATTTTAATAATTAAAAAATGGTAACCAATTTTTAATCTAATTTTTTTTTATGTGTACGTTATTTCATACAAATAGCCAATAGGTTGTGCAAATGCAAAATGTAAATTTTTTAAATATTTCTATTGAGACATGGAAAAATGATTGTAAAATGTAGTGGTGGTACCAAAATTTTTCAACTTTTGTTTAGATGGTAGGTGTTAGTCAAAAGGTTGAGGAACCGCTGATCTAGAGTAAAAACCAAGCACTTCCAGATGCCAAAAATAAATTTTTTTGGTCCAAATAATGAAGTATGAAGCCAAGCTACATGAAAATTATGAGAAATTCTAAGAGGAGAAAGTTGGGTGAAATATGCTGCAAATCGGGATAGCTGGCAACTCTGCATTATTTTTAGTGAAAGGTGAGTTATAGAAAAAGTTTGCATCAAGTTCAATGAATGAATGGTTTTGATCTGATCCCATAAAACAATGGCTCTGCCCAACTTAAGGTTATTGGTTTCTCTACTAGATCTTGAATTTCAGATATCCTGATTACAAAGGAATCTTACAAGCCAAAATCTGGAGAATATGTTGGCCAGTTTTTCTTTTCTTTGTTTTGGATAATCCAAAACACTGAATCTGGATTCTGTGTGGTAAGGTTAAGCATAGCCCAGTATGAAAAGATGTTTACATTTTATTCAACAGTTATAAATAACACAATCAGGCTTAAGTTCTGTAAGTACTCTTTGGGCCATATCACATAAATTGTTTCAAATCATTCCATGTAGTATGTAACTTGGCAATATTAGGGGCATAGGAAATAGAAAGAGATACCTCAATCAGTGATAGACAGGAATAGGAGGTTAAGTAAAAAGTCTTCAGCAGTGCATAATATGCAAAGTGCAATATTTATGTTTCTGAATGTTATCTCACATTATTAGCAAAAATTTGCAAAATCATAAATTGCTAACTTCTTAAAGGCTTAAGTAAAGTAAATTAAAACTTTAGTAACTTACATACACTCACTTCCAAAAGTTAAGCACGGAGAGGAAAATGCTAATTTCCGGAAGCCAATCAGAACTGAAGAGGATGCAATTTGCTGCAGAGGCCGATGGAAGTATGCAAATATGTTAGGTAACAGCCAATTGTGCTTTCATGTCAAGAAATATGCAAAAAAGGCAGTCTTATAAGAAGACAGTTTTATGAAGGGTTACAGAAGTTGATTGTAAGTGCTGATAGAAAATAAAACTTTCGTACAATTTGTTTTCAAGACATACGTGTTTCTATGACTTACAGAAGACGAATGGAAGATTCTGAGTCCTGGCATGCTGTGGGGCGCACATTGAAGCAGGACAGTCGATCACAGATGTTGTTCTTTTCTTCAGCGTTCATCATTCTGTAATTTCACGTTTATAGAAACAAATTCAAACCACACAGACAGTTGTCCGAAGGCCCGTAGCCGGTCGCCCAAGGGATACAACCCACGCAGAAGATCGATATATTGCTATTGTAGCCAAGCGGAATCGCAGAGCGACCTCCACGTGTGATATCTATGGTTACAGCGTCCATTGGAAAGGCGATATCTGCAGCTACTGTACACCGAAGATTACATATGAGTGGACTGTACACCCGGTTACCTCGAGTTTGTGTTCCTCTATCCGTCCAATCAAGAGTGGCACGATTACAGTGGTGCCGGGAACATGTCAATTGGAATGTGTCTGACTGGGGCAATGTCATGTTTACTGATGAGTCAAGATTTGCTCTCGAGCCAGATGACAAGCGTATAAGAATATGGTGTGAACCACGAACACGCAATCAATCACTGAACATCACGCATTCCGAGGCGGAAGCATTATGGTGTGGGCAGGGATTTCATTAGGATACCGCACCGACCTGCACATCTTTAAACGGGGTTCTTTGACGGCCGTCCAGTATTGAGATGAAGTCCTAGAACCCATTGTGAGTTTGTATGCTGCAGCAGTTGGCTCTACTTTTGTTTTAATGGATGATAACGCACGTCCTCATAGAGCTGACATCGTCGATGACTACCTGGAGAGTGAAAGGATTGCGCGTATGGCGTGGCCAGCATATTCGTCCGACCTTAACCCCATTGAAAATCTTTGGGATGCTCTCGGCCATGCTATATCTTCACGTTTCCCACCTCCAGCCACTCTTATTGAGCTGGAAACTGCTTTACAAGAAGAATGGCGATTGCTTAATTCTGCGGTGGTTGACCACCTAATTGAAAGCATGGTCACAAGGTGTAAACTTTGTATACAGATGAGGGGGGATCACATACCCTATTAATGTTCTTTTTTTTTTTTCATTTTATGCTGTTCATTTTCACTTTATATGTAATTCTGTTTAAGTCTCCAGTATGTCATTATCTGATAACTTACAAAAATTTAATATTGTTTTCATTTCTGTATTGATTTTGTTTTATGCATAAATATATATGCTGCTTTCCTGCCGAATGTTTTGTCAATCAAAGCAGTATTTGTTGATTTTTTTGCATTTTACATCTTCGTGCTCAACTTTTGGACGTGAATGTATTTAAAAATGTTTTAATCCTTAATTTAAAAAAAAAATACAAATATTTTTATTTAATGAAAATTTATTTAAAATACAATTTTCTTACATTGGAAGTTGTATCAAAATAAGCATGTATTTGTTTCAAAACACTGTTAAAAAGTTAAAAGCAGTATCACATATATACAGAATTGTAATAATTAGTCTTGAATAATAATCAATATTGAAATTAACGAATACTTTGTTTCATTATATCACTTCTATAAGAAGTTTTCACGGTAGCAGCCTTTTTCTTTTTAGGATCAACTGCAAAACACTTCCATAACCTTAAAGTTTCATCTGCACCAGCTGATATAACTGATGTTCCATCTGGGCTCATTGCAAGATTTAATACTCTTGATTTGTGACCTGAAACAATATAAATAATGCATGGAAAAACACATGAAAAAAATATCTTAGAATTTGTTTTAAAATTTTACATTATATTTTTTAATCGTATGTTATTTTTCCCTTTTTAAAGAATTTAATTTTAATTATTAGAGTTGTATATTTGAGTTCTTCAAATAGTTATTTTAAAAATTATATTTATTCATTCCCATTGTATACTTCAAGCATATTTATTCATATAAATGTTCTTACTTTAAGTTTGATTTTATTTATTTCAATAGCATTTCTTTTGAAAGAATACTCTTGTGACCCAACATTTGTTATCATGCTTTTGAAAACTGCATTAAAAGAGAAAATGTCAAAAAGCAAGTGGGCTGTTCAGATGATATGTATATATATAAATTAGAAAGATGTATAATGTATAATTTAGTTTCATTTTGTACGTAAACTGTCTTCCCTAGTTTTATCACTGTGCTATTACTTGCCACAGTTTTCTCATTGTATATTTAATTTGCTAAAATATTATCTATATTTCCGAATGAGTTCAAGTTTTTTTTTCTTAAATTGAAAAAATCAAGTAGATAACATAAAATACTAAATTTTATACAAAATAAATAAATAGCAATAAAAATAAAAAATATTTTATCTGCTTAACGGCTTATTGCCTCAAGAAAACTTTAATACCTTAATGTTTATGAGGCATTCTGCAGATATGTCTGCAATTATCCTCCCCCCTTTTTTTTATTTGCTACATACCATATTCACTTAGGAATGCCTTCATGAAGAACTCTAAGGGAAACTGGCTTGTACACATTACTCATTGGAAAAAACCGCAAAATTGCCCACGCAACCAGCCCATCAAGCTAGAATCGAGCCCAGGTCGGAACTACCAATGTTCATAGATTTTACCACTTGACTGCTGGTGGGCCTTATCAATATTTGGTCAGAATAAATTGGTAAAGCAATTTTGTCTATGACACTGAATATCTTTAGATGCTAAGCATTTTGAAGAGATGAAAGAAAAAATTACTTCACGAACACTGAAAACATTTTTAGCTGATATCTTCTTTGGATAGATTCTTGAATCTTCAACAATTTCACCTGGAACATCTATAGATTCTCCATTAGTGATATATTTTCTTTGACGTAAGTTAAATTTATACAGCCCTTCAATGAAAATTTATTTAAAATTGAAAACAGTCTCAATTTCATGATGTAATTGTGCCTTTTTTTGCTGGAATATTTGAGGCTATGCACTAAGTGAAAACCTCAGCAAAATAGGATTTAAACCTCCAGATATTTTGCCGTAAATTCATAATTTTTTTGAAGAAGTTTTCTGCAAATGGTTATTTTTTTCTTTCAGAGAAATTCATTTTTAGAGTCAATACACGAATGTTCCATTTTATCAAGACTTATATTTCCATTAATTTTGCATTTTTACGAGGGTAAGTTGAAAAATAAGTTTCCCTGTCGACTGTGGTCAGAGTTGTGTATGAAAGTCAAAAACTAGAATGAGACATTAAAGATATGACATACCTTTATTTTTCCACATAGGTACCAAGTACATTGAGACATTTGTCGTATCGCTTGATAAGCTTCAAAAAGCCCTCCAGAAAAAAAATCAGGGCTTTGCATATGGAAAAAGTGTTGAACGGCTTGTTTCACTTCAGTATTGCTTCCAAAGCGCCTTTCCCATGCGTTGTTCCTTGTGTGTCGAGGTCAGTTGTCGGGGCACCCATCGTGCTGACACTTTTCTGTATCGAAGAATGTCGTGGATGATGTTTTGAGCTCGCTCATGTGAGATTCCAAGTTCTTCCGCTACTTCATCGATAGTGATACGCCGGTTCGCTCTAATCATGTCATCCACCTTCCTGACATTTGCATCTGTAGTGGCCGTGCGCGTCCGTCCAGCTCTCGGTATGTCCTCCACTTGCTGATGTCCATCACTGAATGTGCGACACCATCTCCGCACCATTTGCTTCGACATCACACCTGGCCCATAGACTTCCACGAGGCTTTTATGAATTTCTGTTCCTGATACTCCACGTGCCCATTCACGGCGGATAACCGCTCTGACTTCCTCCTTTGACCACGAATTCAAAAGCACCTTCTCTCCATACTTACCGGGGCTCAAATGAGAGGCTGGTCTCTGCTTTGCGCAGGCACTGCAACAGCGCCATCTGCTTGATTTGCAGCGACCTCTACCCAATGGTGTATCGGTGACTTACGCGTTTTCCTGCTATGTCGCTTTTCGCCCATAGCCGTTCAACGCTTCTTCCATATGCAAAGCCCTGAATTTTTCTTGGAGGACTTTTTGAAGCTTATCAAGCGATATGACAAATGTCTCAACGTACTCGTACGAGAATAATAAAATAAAGGTATGTCATATCTTTAATGTCTCATTCTATTTTTTGACTTTCATACACAACTCTGACCACAGTCGACAGGGGAAACTTATTTTTCAACTTACCCTCGTATCAAGTTCCTTTAAAAATTAGTTGAATCTTTCAGAGGGACTACTTTTCATTTTCAAGACATTTTAATTGCAAATTAAGCTTAAAGTAAAGCCCAGCAGAAAAACAGCTGAGTGAAAATGTGCTTACCAAATTATAGAGCAACAAAGCATCTTTTAAACCTTTTTAAGTCAACAGAATGCAGCATTTATACCATCTCATCATAATTTTGACAAATTTAAAAATAGCAAATGACATATTAAAGCTTATATTTTAAAAAATTAACTGTATGAGGAAAATCTAGCCAATTGAAACATTCTTTTTAAAAGGGTTACTGTAAAATTTTTTTTCATGCATTTTTATTAAAGGATGAGATATGATCAAAACCGCTGCACCCTTAAATTTAGTTTATATTGTTAAATACTTAGCTTGAAAACTACATGCTATGCTATAGGTTTATTGTGCTTAAATTTTTTGCTTTTATGGGAAAAAGCAAAGAATCAATCCAAATACACTCAAGTTTCAATAAGCAAAAATTGAAGGAACACAACTCTCAAAAAACAAATATTAAAATTCAAATTTGAACCAGTGTCAGTTTTGAATACTTTGTTTCAATATTCATTTCGACTTACCTTCAAATTTTTTATTCCAACAATTATTCCATCAAAAATTCTGACCGAGTTCAAGAAATCAGAGCTTTAGTGTATATTCACAGTATTTTAAAAAAAGAAATACTGCAGAGTTTACACTGATTAAACTTTGTCTTATTATAAATACAACAGGTAATTAAAGAAAAGGCTTGTAGAGATCTGTTTTTGGCACAGCTCCTTAGCAGAGATAAAAGGAATGTCGCATTCCTTTTATCTCTGCTAAGATGATAGAAAAGAAACTTTCCTTTGAAAGATCACTTTAGTTTTCGGGAAGTGAAAATTATTAGGAGGAGACAAATCTGGAGACCATACGGGATGACTAAATAGACCTACTTATTTTTAGGAGGCAGTGGCTCCGCAGAGTAGTTATTGACTGATGGGAAGATGCGTTATGATGAATTATCCTGTTTTTATCATGCAATAGAAGGAAGGGTTTGTGACAGAATAACGCAAGATTAAAAATCATCTGCTTAATTCTCAGCTACAGGGTCTGCCCAGAAAGTAATGAGACTGATTCTATAAAATTCATTTATTTGAAGATAATTTTACAGATGCTTAATATTCTACAAAATGGCCACTTTCTGCGTTAATACACCATTGGAAACAGTTCTGCCACCCATTAACGCCTGTCAATGGTCTTCAACTGGAACGCTGTTCAGAATGTGAGTTACGTTTTTCTGCCAAGAACTGAGTCACTTTGAAAGA
>KK116321.1:91556-106171 GCA_000611955.2 Stegodyphus mimosarum
CAAGACTTTTTTTTGGGGGCAAATAATGAAGTATTAAACCAAGCTACATAAAAATCGTGAGAAATTTTAAGAATAAGAGAAAGTTGGGAGAAACATGTTAAAAATCATGTTGGCGGGAGTATGGTCAGAAATCGGGAGTCTCTCGCCTAAATCAAGGGAGTTGGCAACTCTGCTTACCAACAAATAGATATTACAGCCAATCAATCATTTAATTTCAGTACTGCAGAAATCACGAGATCATTCATTTAATTTCAGTACTGCAGAAAAGCGTTGTTCAATAATGTATAACTTAATCACATAAAAGCCATTTCATCTGCATTTCTCAATACACTGCATCCAAAAGTTAAGAAACAGCATTTTTTTTGTGACTGATTTGAGAATGAAGCAACACAGAAACAAGAAATTTATATAACATGTTCACTACACAGTTCCTTAATGAATGCAACATAGAATATTTCTAAAGTTCAACATAAACATGAATTACAACAAAAAGCTACACTCTTGGCAGAGAAATCCAGTCTTGGAGAAAACATATGTCACAGTTTTTTTAGGAAAAATGGAGTGGTAACATTATAGAAATGGGTTCCAATAAGAAATGTGTTCACCCCTAGCTGCAATACATGGGTGGCAGTGATGTTACATGCTGTCAATTAAGTTGTTGGTCAGTGAAATGGGAAGCAAGGACTAGACAAGGAGTAACCCTTGTAACGACCTTGAAGGAGGAGTTAAAGCAGCAATCTGTCTCCCAAGATAGTCCCAAAGATGTTTTATCAGATTCAGGTCTGGGGATTGAGCTGGCCATTCAATCCACTCCATACCGTGACCCTCAAGATATTCTTCAGCAAACCGAGATCGGTATGGTTGCACATTGTCATCCATCAGAAGAAATGCAGGATCAGTAGCAGCAGCATATGGGCAGACATATTGATCAAGGATCTTATCTCGATATCTCACACTGGTCAGAGTTCCTCAATGGAACACATGCAGGTCAGTGTGACCACCGAGAGAGATCCCAGCCCAAACCATTATTCCACCACCATTGTAACCATGTCTTTCCACAATGAGGAATTGGTTGTATCTGGTGCACTGTTTCCTCCGGATCAGTTGATGACCTGAATCACTCACCAATGTGAACCTGGACTCGTCTGTAAAGAGAACAGATGGCCATTGATGAATGATCCAGGAGATGTGTTCTCTTGCCCAACATAAACGGGCACCTCTGTGTCCTTGGGTCAAGGGGACACAACTGGTTATCCTTGCATACAGACCTGCATTGTGCAGGCGTCTGTGCACTGTAGTAGCTGAGATTTTAGTTCCTGTTGCCACTAAATGATCTGCCATAAACTGAGGCACAGTAATGTTACTCTTCCTTCAGGTTGAAAGAGCCAAATAATGGTCTCTCGCAGATGTTGTAACTATAGGTCTGCTTGGAACATGTCTCCTATACACAGAATCCTTGGATTCAAACTGATTCCATAGTCGGTGGACTGCACTACAAGAGACACTGAGTCGTCTAGCAGCATCAACTTGTGACATCCCCACTTCCATCCATCCAATCGTCCGCCACCTTAACGAATTGCACAAAAGACTTGTCCCCAGTATTGTCCACAAAACTGCAATAACAGCTGAGGATCAATATTCATGAACAAAAATTACAGTTTTTGCATTCTGAAATTCCAGTCTATCCGCATAATGCACTTTGGCTGTGCTAAGAGGTAAATTATTATGGTACCACTTGAAAACATAAAAATTTGTCAATTATATATGATATATATATATATATGTAATATTTAATCCCCAAAGCATTACTATTATAACTATAATAGTTATTTTCTCCATTGAAGAATGAGATTAGAATCTGCCCAATGTGGATTAAAAAATGTCTTTTTTGCAGACATTTTGTAGCTAAACGAAAGAAAATCTATTTAGTGATATTTTAAAATAAATTCAGGTATTTTATATTTATTTAGCAGCATACACAAGCAAAAAATATGCGCATTTAATTTCGTGATGTTATGTCATCATACTGTTAAAAATTAGTTTCAGGATTATGCCAGAGAAAAATTCCTGAAATTTGAAAGCATTATTTACTACTAATAAATAAATTCAGAGGGAAGAAGCAACATTAAAATAATTAAAAACTGAATTATGACACTCAACAATGTTTTGGTGAATATAGTTATATTAAATGGTTAGCCTAGATGACTGATTACAATTTTTTATTTTACTGGAAAATGACAAATAAGGCATTTATTAAAAAGAAAAAAGTGTTTAAAAGATTTTGTGGTAAAATCCTAGTATGGCATGATTTTGAAAATTGCAGAGAACACCAAAATGACCCGTTTATAGCTCATCATAATGCCCTGGAGCTTATTCTAACCTCCATGGTACTGTATACTAGGATTAAAATTATTTTGTTTTTATATGAGAATACATATTTTCTTTCGTTCAACTTGCACTGCACATGCGAGTCTCTCGATTCTCATGATGGAACTTGCTTGGATTACTGGAAACTTGCTTTGCCTTTCTAAAAGACAATCTGATAGGAGCTGCGAAAATTGTCTCTATGCTAGCTGCCTGAGTGACGCTCACACACGCCAAGAAAGTGATCGCTTCCAATGTCGGCGCAAAACTCATGTTTTTTGGGGGGGGGGGATTGCTGTATGAAATTCCCTGACTTTTTCTGGTTTTCCAGGTAGCATGGCAACCCTGCTAACTCCCATATAAGCATTTATTTCTACAAAATAAAAATGGCAGCTATTGTTTTTACATACATTTTCTTAAACTTCGTACTGTCATGCATATAAACCGTGAATTTAAATGTTACTGACACTTTTGTAATGGCGAGTTTTGAAAAACATGCCATTCCTTAACTTTTGGAGGGCAGTGTATTTAGTGACAAGTGTTATTTTATATAAGTGCCATAAATAAAATACGTTTTAAATACCCTATAATTGGTCATTTACAAAACTTCTAACATTATTTCTAATGCATTCAAAATTATATTTCTGCATTTAGAATTAGATCTGATAATGATGATGAAATTTTGAAGTAACATACAGAAGATCACAAACTTCTATGTATTTCTCCAATTTTAATTTTGTTTAAATAGTAATATACTTTTCTAATATTTTGATATTTCCAGTTTATGTCATTTTACATTAAAAAACAAACTCATAAACTTGTGCTTTTAAAGCTGAAATGCTTTTGAATTGAAGTTTATTCAACAGTATGAATTTAATTTTAACAAGTGGCAATAATAAACATTTTAATTTAAGAGAAAGCAAAACACACAGTGAATCTACAGAGCTTCCAGCATATATATTAAATGATAACTAAAGAACATTTATTACCACGACATCTCAACTTACTTCTCTTATCTCCTCACCTTATGATGTCATACAAGAGACGTAGTAAATTGATCAGGCCAAAAATGAACACAATGTATAAGAAACATGGTATGTCATTTGGACTACACATGACAAACAATGATTTTCCTGGCTATGTTCAGATGTGTATATTCTCTTGAATATTAAATACCCTTGAAAACACTTTCAGAAAGAATATTAAACTTTGACAATGGCAGTGAAAGTTCTGCTAACATCGTAAACGATTTGAAAGCTATTTTAAAATATCTTTCCTGTATGAAAATGTTGTAAGCAACTGGTTAGTGAAGATGATAATGACAAAGAAGGCCACAGTAATTATCTACAACCAAAGCTAGATATATAAAGAAAAACTAATGAATCGAACATCTGGACTTGCATGGTGGCAACTTTAAGTCAGTTAGGAGAAAACAAAAAAGATTTAAGACATTTTGAATATAATATTTAATTATGCATTTTCCGAAAATATTTTCACGGGGATGAATTGATACACAAACCACATATCAAACAATTTAAATAAAAGATGGAAAAAAGATAAGACTTGGTTTTCTGTAGACTGGTAATTAAATAAAAGTATATTTTGCACAATTTCTAATAATGGTTGAAGTTAAAACTACTAATTATAATGTTCTCTTTACTTGATCAAAGAAACTTCCTAGGATATTGGAGCTCAGAAAAACATAAAAATAAAATATTAAGGCTAGAACTGTCTATTTGATTACTTTGGTTGAAATAGTAGCCAATTCTTTCAATTTAGACAATCAGTAATATCACTGGCTACCATAAATCTATCAGAAAACTGTGCAGTATTTTGACATCACTGGTGCTTCGAATGCTCAGACAAACCCTGAAATAGCTCGACGTGTAACAAATCTTGTTGGTGTTTATGGAATGAACTCCTGCAATTCAAATCATAAGGCAAGGTGTTAAAATATTGTCTGGTTAGAGACTAAATTTTTCATGCAATAAATATTTATCATTAATCCAATGAATACTGTTATGGATTCAAAGCAGCAATAAAGATTTTCTGTATGTGCGTGTTTGTATGTGTGGGGGGAGGGGAAGAACACAAGCCAAGACATCCGAAATGTTGGTTTGTATTTCTTCCTGAAGAAACTGGGAAAAAGAATAATGATGAACCATACAGCAATTAAAGGAGATAAATTTATTAATAACAGTTTTAATTCATTTGAAAACAAGTGCTTTAATATTTCTGCAACAAGGCATAAAGTAATTAAATAACTTTCTCTTAAAAAATCTAATGAAAAAACTGGAAGAAATCTTATTCATTTATAGAATGCTACACTGTGTCAATGGATGATGTAGATTCAGCTTTTCATAACTATTCAAGTTTGCTTTCTCCCCCCCTGAATAATTCGTTTTGCTGCCCCCTCTAGTTTGATTGCTGTTAGAAACTGAAATTCAGATTCAAAATCCACCCAAACTCATAGATGCGAAAAAATAAAAATACACACATACATAGACATGTGTGTGTATAAAATATTACCATAAAAGTTATTGCAAGCATACAAATGAGGCTTCTTAAATTATACAGGAAATGAAAAACCTAAATTATAATATAAATGCTGATGTATGAATAAAATTTAGATAAAATAATATAAACATGAAATATGTTCAAAAATTAATTTCCTCCACTGTGGAAAGAATTTGCCAACCTGGTAAGCGTCAACACAATGTAATGTCTTCTATTGTTACAGGCAATTTTACAGATGTTAATGACAAACACAAAAATGCTATTGACTAAATAATATTTTTCAAGTTCTGTTAGTCTTTAACGTCATTTATAACTTAATTTTTCCATTTCTAATGGTGTTTATTCTCCTTTTCTTTGTGCTCTAAATATTGATTTCATTTACATAAACAAATGCATTTAATCTCTAGATTAAATTACTTGAAAATGTAGGTAAATTGTTAACAATATTTACTTGTTAATTATAACAAGGGTTGTTTCTCCTTGTTGCATTCTTTTTAATTGTCCTTGTACTAACTACAATATACAGCTAGCCATAGAAAATCAAGAGCTGATGTACTTACTTTTATATTGTCAAATAAGTACAGTGATTAATTGCCAAGTTTGGTGGTGTTTATCACAAAACTATACAGCAAACCAAAAACCAAGTAATCAGAATTTTGAAATCATTTTTTCCCTCTTTTATAAGAGATTCTGGATCCCTTCTGGATTCAAAATAATGACAACTTTTAATTTACCATCAGGTGAAAATGAAGCTATTCCATCCTTCCCAGAAAGAGATATCTTACGTTCTAAACTAAATTCAGTGGCACAACAGCCCTAGTGGGCCACGGCCTGAAGTGCCCTTTTTCTGCTTTCTTGACCTTCCTAACCCCCAGAGTGCATCAGCATATGCCCTGGACAAGTAGTCAGCTTAGCACAGGATCCCTGGTGTTTAGTCCCCAAGCGAACTCAGTACTCATTTTATTGAACACTTAAGGCATAAAAGGCTGAGTCAGCCTTGCCCCAGCTCGAGGATTGAACTCCAGATGATGCCACTTTGCCATCGGGCGGACATTTTACCCTCTACTTGGGGGGGGGGGAGAAAGAAGAAGAAGAGGAGCCATGAAGTAATGAAGTTGAATACCACTGCGAAGCCATATGGAGAAGCAACATGAAAAATTGTAGAAAGAAAAGCCTTCACATTAGCAGCTAATTTGCTGCTTCAAAAAATCACATTCCATCAACAATAAGCTCCTATTGGCAATTTATGATCACCTGAAAAATAAATTACAACTTTATTTAAATAGAAATTTGTATTTTTGTAAATATAGTAATAAGTGTGGTGCTATTACATTTTGCTATGATGTCAACATTTTCCCCTCATCACTTTGGTTGCTGACAAAAATGAGAAGTACCCATTAAAATACTGGGGTCAGTTAGTAATCATAAAAATTTTTAATTTGAAATGCAACATCACAAATTTTAATATTTTCATAGTTACCTGAGATTTAGCATCAAGAGTATTTAAACATGAGCCAAAACTGCAATTCCAAAACTTAATTTGGCGGTCAGCAGTTCCACCACCAGTGGCTAAAACATTTTGTTGCCAAGGACACCATGCGAGAGCCTGTGGAAAACAAAATAAACATATGATTAATTATATATATCTGTAACTAACAATTCTGTAGAAGAAAACAATAACACATAATAAATTACAAAATACGAAATAAACATAAAGCCAATGTAATGCATTGTGGGAAAAAACATAACCTTTTTCACTCTTTGTTAACAGTTTACTTTCGGATGCAAAAACATTCTTAGTGGAGACTTTTGAAATTTTTAAACCCTTAGTTTATCATATATACATAAAATAAATTATTGTTATATACTTTTGGGCATATATATCATGTCCCCCTCTTTGAAAGTGTTAACAATGCATAAAATATAAGGACTTTATCTTAAACACAACCTTATGCACTTTTAGCTCTTGGAGGGTAGCCCAATGTAAGATGTTTATCTTTCTTCTATTAATATAGTAATTTATGTTATAAAATTATTTTAACCATTATGTTATTTTTACTCATTTACATTTGTTTGCTCTCTCTCTTTTTATCTAAATTATTCTGAAGCTTTATAATGCTAATTTTCATAATATTTTACAAGAATTTATAGTTTTGTAAATTGAAGGAAAAAATTATTCAAATTTTGGAATAAACAAAAAATTTTATTGCAGCTAAATTCCTTCTTTTAGTTTATTTTGACGTTTAGATTATGAAGAAATATGGAGAAATGTCCCCCCCCCTGTGAAAAAAGGTTAATGCTATAGGAATTATTTGGAAATGTTAAAATTTTGAGCAAAATTTATTATGCAATAAAACTATTGCCAAGGATCTAGGATATAGAAGAATATGCAGTGTTTAGTTTGAAAATGACCTCATCTACCTATGAAATATTTATATTTTGTACTCTATTATCAGTTTCTCTAATGTACTTAAACAGCAAATTTGATTACCAATATAGTAAAACAATAGTACTGAAACTATTATCAGAAGTTAGTTTTGCAGTACAAATACCTAATAATTAAAAAAACAGCATTAATTATTAAGAATGTAAGAACAATGTAACAAATGTACAGTAAAAGAGAAACTAAAATTTTTTAAAAATTTTGTATAAATCTCTTCTGTGTGATAGCTTTGCAAAGTCAGCTTTCAATTTTCCCTTTGGACTTTGGATTAAAGACTAATTATCAGTCAAAAATTAATTATCAGTCCTTACCATAATCTTTGCCCCTGAAGGACTTTTGACAAAATTTTCATTTGCATTGATTCACTGTAAATGTCCATATCACTTTTCAAACTGTTGCCACCAAATGTTATCGCCTTGTGTTATATTTAAAGAAATTAAATAATGAAGAATCTGCATAAATGTATGTATGTTTCTCGCATTGTGATAAAATGACGGTACCTAGAGCCATCCAATTTTGAATAACCTATGTTTCCGCCTGAATATGGGCATCTGGAAGCCCAAATCTGGAATTTCTTTTATTATCTATTTCATATTTTGTAAAACTTTAATGAATTTTTGTTAGCAAACTCAATGATTTCAAAGCAAGCAATGGGGGTTTTTTTTTTAAATATAAAAAACCTACTATTATTATAATAACCCTCTTTAATACTGAAATATAAATGCAGCGGGTGAAGTATTTACTGTACATAAATGAAGCATTGTATATAAATATTTTTACAAAGTTAGCTGATTTAATATCATTGTAGAGGCTCAATTATTGCTCAATAATTATTTTTAATATTCAGTATTTATTATTTTTGCATGTGTTTAATTATTTTACACAATTAACTTGAATTTTGTTAATATTTATATTTCTTTTATGCGCCCCCCAGTTGGTACAGTGATTAAGGGAGTCTACAGTAGTACCGAAGAGCCTGGGTTCGAATCCCGGAGAAAGTGTAATTGTAACTGTCCGTCCCTTCATAGAAGACAATGATGACTACCTATTAGGTGCCTCCACAACAAAATGGCCCCCACCTCTGGCCTTGGGAGTGGCCAATGCTGAATAGGTAAGAGCCCACCATTAGATTTAAAATATAAAATAATAATTAAGAAAATATGCTGATTGGCAACAAGTAGTTATTTCTGATTATTTTGTTTTAAAATTTTGATTCTTTTGGTTCTTGTTATTCAAAGTATCAGCTCATTTTGATAGCTAAAATATAAAAGCAGTAAACTTTGCTACTCATTAGTGATTCTTGCTCTTTCTAAATTATAATTCAATTTGAATACCGATAGTCAAGACAACAGCATCTCTGTTTTTGTAGACACCATTGTACTTGGCATAAGATATGCAACAGCCAAGTCATGGATATGCATGTTATTTTTTATTCTTTTCAACAATCTCTTTTTTTCACTTTCATGGTGATCCTAATAATTTTCTTTATTGCTCAACTCTTCTCACCAACTTTTCATAAAATTCATTATTAATGGATTTAAAAAAACTTTATGTAAAGAAACACAAAATCACTTTAAAATTCAGAGATATAGCAGGCATTATTTACCATATATTAGCAACAGGCATACCGACGTTCATGAGTTGTCACAGCAACAAAAATGTTCTCTTCTAAATAAAACTGTTTAAAAGTAGATGTATGTTGAGCTACCACTGCATTCAAAATGTTTCAATTAAAACAAACAGTAGACGTGAAAATAATAACAGAAATTAAACAGAAAAGAAAGGGCATAGCCATCCACAATCCCTTCAAATTGGAAACATCATGGCCATCCTGCTTTCCAAGGGGCAAAATAATACAACTGCATCTTCATTTTATAAAAATTACCAGCTCTAGTATCATCATCAATTACATCAGAACTTAAATTTTCATATCTAAATGTCTGCCACTGTGCAAGTGGACATGTTTGCATACACAACTGCAATAGCAACAAAATGAAAGAAATTATAAAACTTAATTTTTAAAACAAGTATAAAGCTGCAGTATGATAAAGCATTAGTTGATAAGATTTAAATTGTTTATAGATAACAAAAGACGAACTGAACTGGCTTTAGCCACAATCCATAAAAATATGTAAACATAATACAAGGAATAATAAATTTGAATTACGAGGCACGTCCAGAAAGTAAGTTCCGTTTCAATTTATCTCCGCTGCAGCTCTGCGATCGCAGTTCCGCACATGCGCAGTAAACGCTCTGTATCAAGGAGAAGAAACGCGTACCATTTGGAAATAGCTGTCAGTCACGTACGCTTTGTTGTGCTTGTTTACAATGTCGGTGTCGATTGAAAATCCCGCCGCTTGTGAAATCAGATCTGTGATTCGTTTTCTGAATGCGAGGAAAGTGAAACCTAGTGTAATTTATCGGCAAATTTGCGATGTTTACGGACCAAAAGCGATGAGTGATTCGATGGTGAGAAGATGCGTCCGAAAGTTCAATGACGGACGTAGTGATGTGCACGATGAAGAACGAAGTGGGCGTTCATCTTTGGTTACAGAAGAACTGGTTCACGCGATTGATGACAAGATCCATGAAAACCGAAGGTTTACAATTAGTGCTCTCGCTATGGAATTTCCCCAAATTTCCCGATCACTAATGCATGAAATTGTTACCGAAAAACTGAAATTTCGTAAACTTTGCTCACGTTGGGTACCAAAGATTCTTACTGAGCAACACAAAACAAAACGGATGGATAGTGCACTTCAGTTTTTGACCCGTTAGGCTGAAAGCAGCGAAGAATTTCTAGGAGATGAAACTTGGGTTTCTTACGACACCCCTGAAAGTAAGCGGCAATCAATGGAATGGAGGCACACTTCATCCTCAGCAAAGGTTAAGCCGAAGCAAATCTTGACACCTCGAAAAATGATGTGCACAGTGTTCTGGGACTGGAAAGGCATCTTACTCATTGATTTCTTACCGCGTGGTCAAACAATCAGAGCAGATTCTTATTGCGAGACACATCGGAAATTGCGCCGCGCAATACAGAATAAGCGCCGAGGATTGCTGTCAAAAGGTGTTGTTTTTCTTCACGACAACGCACGACCACAATGTGCAAATGTGACGAAAAACCTCCTACAGGGATTTGGCTGGGACGTGTTTGACCATCCTCCATACAGCCCTGACCTCGCTCCTAGCGACTTTCATCTGTTCTTACATCTTAAGTCTGTCTTTGGCGGTCAACACTTTAACAATGACGACGAGCTGAAAGAAACCGTTTCCAACTGGTTGAAGACACAGGCGGCAAATTTCTATGAAGAAGGTATACAAAAACTTGTGCCACGCTATGACAAATGCCTGCAATATTTCGGCAGTTATGTGGAAAAGTAGTTTAAGAGTTGTTGAATTTTGTGCAATAAATAACTTTTCTGTAGCTGTACACAATTTACTTTTATTACCAAACGGAACTTACTTTCTGGACGTACATTGTATGTGAATCCACATAGCATACTGAGGATAAACTGAAGGTGATGAATGAATATTGCAGATGCATGAATATTGAAGAGAAAACCAATATCATATGATAAAAAGTCAAAAAAAAATATATATTCCCTGTTGATTTAAAATATCAATAACAAAAAAACTGCTACTAAATTCTACATGTCTCTTCAGGAAACAACATATATGTACAGTTCTATCAGTTGCATTCTGACTTTAACCAGTTCTCTCCTGAATTTATAATTTTATAATTTTCAGAACGTTTTGAAAAATAATTTTTTTAACAAGACAAATGGCCAAAATTAATCATTAATAGTGAAAGCACTGCAGAGTTCATGTCAATGCAGCTCCATAATAACTGAAACAAAAATTAATAAATTGATTATACATTCCTTATTATTTTACATGTAAAGATATGTACACATAAATATAGAGTTATCTGAGTTTTTATTGAATACTGTTCACACTGAGGAATTCTGACCGTTAACAGTGCAGAATAAGAAACAACAAAATTAATATTTTTTCATAGTTAACTTCTGTTAAGCCTGCATCCATTAAAAAAATATTCAGTCCCTACAATTTATAAAAAGAGAATGGAATACAGATTTCTGAAAACTAAAGCAAAAGAAAATAATTCTATCAGGTACAGAGATTGCAGCATTATAACAAAAATTTACATATAAATGTTTTAGAAAATTAGATAAAAACAAGTGAAGAATTATAAGCCTGATTAAAAGCAATATTTGCAGCAGTTTTTTGGACAAAGAAGGAGCAAATTTCCTATTTGGGAATTTCTGAGCACACAATATGAATAATTTATGTAAAGTAATTCTTAACAGCACAAACTCTTAAATATGGGAACATTGTATTTAGAAGTGAGAATAAGAGGAAAAAATATAGATGCTTGGAACACAGCTTAAAAATACCTTTTACTAATTTGTAAAATAATAATTTGCAATTTTCTTGTACAGCAGATTTTATCAATGACACATGTTTGTTACTATTAAAAGCAAAACTGAGAACTTGTTAATGTATTATGAAAAAGATTTTTTGCTTGTTATCAACTTTTTTGAATCTGCAGATCCCTCAAAAATATTGAAAACATATTGTGAGAATTTGCATACTGAAGAAATTTTTTGAGTAATAAAAGTCAAGAGAAATAATGATAAAAATAACAAACCCTTTTGTAAGGCAAACCTATAACAGAAATCTAGAAATATTAGTAATAAAAGGAGGCCTGCAGAAATAATTTGATAATGTAGCTACAGTTATGTGAATTTATTCAGATATACCAAAACTGCAACACATAATTTTGCAAATGATATACAGCATACAATTTACTTTACATAAAATGCGAAAAACACTTTAAAAGCTTGATGTTTGTGAAGCATTTAAAAATCATTTAGAATATTTGTGAACTGTGCAATTAAAGATGCCAATGATTTTAACAAACTAAAAGTAGCACATAATTTTTACCTTCACAGCAGCTTGATGTTCATTAAATGTATGCAGAGACTGCCCATCCATCTGGCCAATTCCAGCATTAGGTGTCCATATATTAACCAAATTGTCATTTCCACCTGAAGCGAGATGTCTTCCATCTGGTGACCATCGTAATCCGCAGACTTCTTGCGTGTGGCCAGCCAAAGTTCCAACTTTATGTTCAGCAACTCTGACATCATGATGGTGGATTGCTCCAGTTCTACAACCACTGAAAATATAAATGTGTGTATACATATAGATATGCAAGATAAAATTTCAATTGTAATTTGTCCATAAAATTTATCTTTTAATTTGATTATTTGCACTTCCTGTCTTAAAAACAGTAGCATTTACTATAAGTCTTTTTTTAAGTGCATCGTTCCGAATAATCCCTATCATATGGTCCTTATGTAACGCAAGTGATGCATGTACTTACATAACAATAAATGTGAAAATAAAATCATTCATCCAATAGTATTCTTATCAAAATTTTTAGAAGTCAGTAATAATAAAGCTATGCTATATTCTTCTGTTGAGAAATAATCAAATTTCACCATTATTTAATTCATCCTATCTTCCTCTTTCAATGATGGCTTTCATACAGTAATGATGCAAAAGTCTGCTAAAAAAGAATGAAACAGAAAACGTGCCCATCCCAAAGCTGGTGTTATTTCACTGTGCTGATTATGCATGTAGTTTACAAATTATGCTGAAGATAAATATCTAAAAAATCCACAATTATTTCTTTCCTAGAAAAATATTTGGCAGAATGTTATAGTTTCATTTTACAGTATTGCTCCTGATACTTCATCGCCCCAAAATTGAAACAACTTGAAAATTGAATGAAAGCCTCCAGTAAATTTTGCCTCTGAATCTGAGAGGCCAGCTTGTCCAAGTGTGTTGGTGAACACACTCCTTCAGCACACATGTGATTTCTTGTTTAGCTAGTCAAAATTTGTAGAGAAAGCATCTTGTGATTTTTCCTGTTAATTTTATGCTCATGTTTGCTTTGAGTTGACTTTTATATAATAATAATTTAGTGCATTCACCATGGTCATAAAAACATACATAAGAAAAATAAGAGCTACATGAAAGGTGCTGGAAATGTTTAAAATCAGTACAGAGGATAGTTTGATAACTTTAAAAAAAGGACTGGGATCTAACGGAGAAAAGTTTGTAAAGAAGTTCGAAAATAGTGACAGTATATTTTGAATCAAGTGTTCAAACTGTAACGAAACAAGCTTCTTCTGGAAATAGATGCCCAGGCAAATGCACATCTCAGAGGAAGAGAAATCTTTTAATACATTAATTTCTTCTAAGTGGGAATTCTAAGATCAAAGCTCTCCTTATGTACCAATCAGAGAATATATGAGTCTTAAAGAAGATTAACATCATTAAGAACAATTAACACTATGTGGATATCAAACGAAGCATGGATTCTCAAGCAGTTCTTCAATAAGTGAATGCCAAGAGATTTGAACTTTCGGTAATGGCTACAGGAAAAAATCTTCTGACAAAGGGCTTCCTTGTCTGGAAATGATGTTATTGCACTCTCTCTAGTTTTAGAGATGAGGATTTGGCAGGCAGATATAGCTTCACCACGATAAAATATTTGGTCCCCAATATCACTTCTTTTATTTCGGAAAAAGTTAAAAAAAAATCGTATTCTTTTTAGCTTGCTTAAAAATTTTTCATTTATTATCCTGGATCCCAAAGCAGAGTGGATTTTTGGTTTTCCATTGCAATGTTTAGAAAATAATAGAAATCAAGCAGCAGAATATCATGGAATATGTATTTAAATTATCCTGTGATTCAGCAATTCAATATTTTCTTCTAATAAATTAAGCAAAATGTTGTACATTACATACCTAGATAATATATATGAATTCCATGATAATGATGGCACACGTGCTACATGACTTTTCATTATTCTAATTCTTTTTTCAGCAATGACATCCCACAGCTGAACTTCTGCATTACTTGTACCTACTGCAAGTATGTTACCTTCTGTCAGCCAGGATACTGATGATATATAATCCTCTTGGTCTGGCATGTCCAACAGCTGCTTAGTTTCTCCCGTGCTAGCATTCCACAGATACAGTGCATTAAACAATGCAACAGCTAAGATATTTAATGAACTCCAGTCCATCAGATTTAAATCTGAAAAACAGTGTATAAAAGAGAACAGAGATAAATGAATCACTATAGCACAAAAGACTTATCAATTATTCTAACATAAACCACTGAATACATTTTTAAAAATTTATGAAGTACAAAATTAGATATTTGAAAGAAATACATTTTTATTTGCATCAAT
>KK116321.1:106346-128922 GCA_000611955.2 Stegodyphus mimosarum
ATATAAAATTACTATAAAAAATTCCTACTATATATAAATTAAAATTTCTGCAGAGTGTGAAACATTACATATCTAATTTTATAACCTTGTATGATAAAATGCAAAATGTATCTACAGAATTAATCTGATAAAAAATTAGGATATGAAAGTTATTTTTATCAGTTTTTACCTTTTCCTTTCATTACTAAACATTTAAGATAAATTCTTTTGTTATGTGAATATTAAGAATATATACACTCAATAACTCAGAAATTACAGGTTATTAACATCTGATGAATCATTTTATCTTAAGATGATCATACAGCTTTTGGGCTGTACAATGAGAGTTTAGTGAGAAAACGCTTGCTTAAGATCTGTTAACAACAGTAACAAATTTTGCCTTTAAGAAAGAAGCATCAGTTTTGTTTGCAACATTTGATTTGTTTTTTTGTTAATTTTTTTCAGTGTGTCATCATTCATATTGGTTTGTTTTAATAAAAATATAGAAAATTTTCCCCTACTTTGCTTTGATATAAGGAGTCATCAAGATGGCCCTATTATTTTAGAAAGTTCAGAATATCTAAAATTCCATCAACACTTTTCAATAGACTCCCACTGTGGGTTAATTCTTGTGGCTTCTATAATTTTACCTACTTCCTAAGAGAAAATTGCAAAATTTTGATTTCAGTTTATCTGTTGTAATATCAATGTCTTTTGATTCGAAACCTGAAATTCTACTAAAATAAATAACTGGCTCCAGAAAAGATATAGTTGCCGAGTAGAAACAACTGCAACTTTAGCATGCAAGATTACTCCACAGTTAACTGAAAATTTACATAGTATGCAATCACATATTCGACAGAAGTAACTACTAACATGCAAATAAGATTTCTTTTCACTTTCATCTAAGAATTATTTCATATCTTTGTTTGCTGCAGCCACTGTTAACAATTTTTTCCTCCCCCCTTTTTTTACTACTACTATACAATTCACATGTTCAGAATCAGAAGACAAAGGCTGAAATAATGCAATTAAACAAGTTGCTAATCATTGAATGCAATATATAAACTAAAGAATTCTGTATCCAGAATCATATTAAGAATATAAACTGATGGAAAAATGGAGCACAGAAAAAATAAATTAGAAGCTTTGTTAAAGTCCAAACACAAAAACATGAATAATTTTTCGTCATGAGACAAAACTTATACTAATTGGTAAATGTACTCCTTGTTAAGCAAAGTTAAGACACATATGTATCAAATTTTCACATATTTTTTATTGTATCCTTTTGAGTGTTACCAGTCTAACTGCTCATTATTGAAGAAGTTACTTCATATTTAACAGTGGAAATAGTAGCTGCATCTATATTTATTTTAGGTATGCGGTTATGCAATAATTTACAGTCTTTTTTCCTAACTGTAGAAGGTTTTGTTTCTTCTGCAAAAATATAAGAAGTAGGTTCTATTCATCAAGAAATATAAACATTTCCAGCATGTAAGATAACCAGTACGTATATTCATGTGGTTCAAAATTTTTCTTATTTTAGTATTATGCAGCTGTTGAAACTGTTTCAATTCCCCACTTTCAGAACTCTTTTTCAAGATATAATAAAAATCAACACTGAAGCTATACTTTTTTCAGCAACGGAAGTGATACTTTTTTACAGACTAAATTTAAAAAAGTCATCTGTATTTTTTGAAAAGGATGTGAGTATTTTACTGTCCTGCAGATATAATTAAGATAAAAAATAGCAAATCCCTAAACAACTTCAAAAAGGAATGTGAAATTAACATGCTTAATTATGACAGAAATGCACCCAGATGACCAGGTTTTCAACTTAATGCCCATAATAATAATAATAAAAACATTTTCAAACACATTTCCTGCCACACACATAGTAATAGCAGTTGATGAAATTCTTTACTTTTTTAAAAATTAGTTAAAAGGCAATTGATTCAGATGCTCAGAATCACATCCTCGGGTGGGGCAGGAGAAACCCTAGCAAAAGTTTCAAGAAAGTTTAAGAATTAGAGAAAGTCAGGAGAAATATGTTGTAAATTGGGTTGAAGAGTGTGACTGAAAACTGATAGAACTGGCAAGTCTGTTATTAGCATAAATAATGATGATTTCACTTATAACACTTCACTTATTCAATTCAACTTATTATTAAAAAGTCAAGTCACTTATTATTAAAAAAATTAAAACAGTTACTTAAATGTAAAACATTTTATGAATTTTAAAATAACTTACAATAGTCATCAATAATGTCAGGTGCATCCAGGATCCTTTCAGGAGCCTGTGGAATGTGTCGAGTTGCTTTTTTAGTAGAGCCAGGATTTTTTGATGAGCAGTAAAGTATTTTTAGGGCATTTGCATGGCCTACAAATAAAAAGTTCAAAGTAATTTAATTTTTAGCTTAAAAATTCATATCATTCTTATTTCAAACTAAAGAATACACTAAAGGAAAAAATTACGTGACAAAATAAAAGAGGAAACTGCATTGGAAAACAGAGAAATGCTGATTTTAGACAGAAAAGTAAACTCTCATGTGGGAACTCCTAAAATACTTTTTGACTGTATTATAAATGGTTTGTCTTATAATTAAAAATATTAATGTGAATACATAACTACATGCATACACACAAATTTTCAAACAATTTCATCAGCAAAGAGAAAAGTACAACCTTTTTAACGTATTAAAAGCTATTTTATGTTTCACAAAATTACTTAGCTTTTTGGTTTCTCAACAGTTGTCAAAATAGTAATTAAGTTTAGCTTGTTTTTCTGATTGATTTAAATTCTAGGAAGTGCTCTTTTTTTTCCCACACCCCTAACAACTGAATGCTCAATACAATAAGCAAGCTATTTTGATGATGCCAGCTAACTTTTCCTTAATCCTTCAAATATATTAAGTTTAGAGCCTGAACACACCTACCAGAAGAAGTAAATCTCTCCATTATTACATCATCAGGAGACAAACTAGTCTTAACTTCAGAAGGTCCCCGAGAACGGAATTCCCCCTCTCCCGGTTTCTGATCTTCAGTTAAAACTGTTCCAACTGCTTGTAACTCTAAAGGGAAGACCCGCTGCCCCGGTCGCAACACATTTCTGTGTTGAGTTTTAAGTCTAACAGTGCGAACTTTACCATCCCGAACAGGAATCAGTTAAATAATCTTTGCTATAGGCCAAAATAAATGCCTAAATCATCACCAATTAAAACTATTTCACCAATTTTGGGTTCACGAACCGGTTTTTCATTGCATTTTTTAATTAACTCACCGAGATATTCTTTTCTAAAACCTTTTCTTAAATTGCTAAAAAGCTTTCTTCGATGTCTTAATTTTCTATTTAATTTTTGGGAGTCCAATTCATCAATATCCCTAACACTGGAACAGTGGTTTTCAATAAGAAACAAAGCGGGTGTAAAAGGAATCAATTCCCGTGGATCCTCTGATACTTATGTTTATGGTCTACAATTAATGATAGATTCACAGTCACAAATTACAGTGTTCAGTTCTTCTTGGTTCAATAGAGATTTACCTAAAGTATGTTTTAACAATTTTTTACAATGCGAAGTAACCTTTCCCACCAGCCTCCCCACCACACTGCGGTGGGTGGTATAAATTTCCAAATTATTTTATGTATGAAACTCTCTAGAAATCTTATTCCAATTTAATTTAAAAAGATCATTATATGGACCTCTGAAATTAGTCCCATTGTCACAATAAACTATTCTTGGTCTTCCTCGCCTAGCGATAAACCGCCTAAGCGACAACAGAAAGGTATCCGAAGATAAAGAATTTACCAATTCCAGATGGATTGTTCGAAACACAGCACAAGTAAGTAACGTTATCCACACTTTCTCTCCAGTTTTCAAAAACAAAGGCCTGGCCAAATCAATCCCTACAACTTCAAAAGCTACACAATCTGAAACTTGGTCTGGTGGCAAAGGTGTAGGTTCGTTTGACATTGCTTTAACCTTAAAACATTTACATCTCAGGCAGTTGTGTAAAACATTTTTAATCATTTTCCTAGCTTTAATTATCCAATACCTTTCTCTTAATATGGTTTGCATTATTTGTATGCCAGCATTACAATTTTTCAAATGTACAATTTTGATCAGTGATTCAGTAAAATGGCATTTGTTTGGCAATAATATTGGATCTAAAAAGGATTGATCATAACCTTGATGAATTATCTTAGTTCTTATTCTTAAAATATTGTCCTCATCTTTAAACGTAATCAAATTCAAAGATTTTACATCAGAGAAATAATAGCTCTGAATTAAACGAATCAAACACTTTTCAGAATTTTCCATTTCAGAAGAGGAAAGTTCAGGATCATTACACTTAATACGATTTTGCCAACAATTATTCATAAATCTTAAAACCCAAGCAAATACTCAAATTATTTTATCATAATTTGATATATTGTTTAGACGCCAAAGGGGTGCATCTTTCGCCAAATCAATAGCCACCATTTTAATCTTTTTTCTTTCTATATCGACTTCTTTAAGCTGGCTATCAATTTCGCAAATGGGCCAATACTCAGGATTTTCCTTTAGCCACGAAGGCCCCTCCCCCCCACCTAGAAGCAATCATGCCCCGAGCAGAACTACCCTGTGACAGTAAGTCAGCAATATTCATATTTCCATGCCTGCGGATTGGCTACAAAAACTGACCAGTTTCCCAGTTCCTTTATCCACCAAATGGTTGTAGTAGAATCAGACCAAAGTGTTATCTTAAGATTCAGTAGATCAAGAGCTTTCATACTAGAATTCACAAGCCTATTGCCTATACTACAAGCCATTAACTCCAACCATGGCATACTCGGGGGTTTGAGAGGAGCTACTCTAGACTTTGTTCTAACAAGGACTACCTTCATCTCAGAACGAACTATTGACCAAGCAAAGACACAAGCAGCATATGGCTCCTTGCTAGCGTCGACAAAAACATGCAATTCAGAGGATGAATTAATTGTCATATAACACGGCAAAGTTACAGTTTTTAGTTCAGCTACCTCGTTGTACCATTTTGAGAATTTGTTTACAATACTAGGCGTCAGTTCACATTCCCAAGTTATTTTTGACTTCCACAAATTTTGCAATAGTAGCTTCAGAAGCAATATTGTGGGAGATAACAAGCCAAGAGGGTCAAAAATCTTCTGTACTGTTGACAGAAATAATCTCTTGGTTATTTTCATTTCACACGGCAAAGGCTCTACGTTAGTAGAACACCTTAAAGTGTCATTATTTAAGTCCCAGATTACCCCTAAAACAGAAGTTTCTCCAAAACGCTTCTCAATATTTTTACATGCAACATTGCTCTCGAAGCCACGCAAATTAAGACAGCTCCTCAACATTATTAACTTTGATTGTTCTATAAAGTGAACTTGTTCATTAACATTGAAAACTCCAGCTACACAATTATCTACATAAAATGAGTTCTGCAGCTGTTTGGCAGTTTTATCATATGACACATACAACATGACAATGTCTATAAATTTTCTGCCCTTCATTACAGGGGAAGAAAAATCTAAGAAAGTCTCTGTCTTTGGGTACAACACATAACATTAAAAAAGCCTTCTCAATATCCGCACTTTTACCGATTGGCTACATTCTGAACCTATCAAGAATATCGGGTATAATTTTTATTAAATTAAGTCCTTTAAATAAACAATCATTTAAAGAGGGTTTTCCTCTCTGAGAGCTAGAAGTGTCAAAAACCGGTCGAATTTTTGAAGTTTTACTATCTAATCTATAAATCACTGGTTTGTGAGGCAAATAGTGACATTCTTTATCAAATTCAATTTCAGGTACATGCTCAATTATACTCATTCTTTCCCACTCCTGGAATACCTTTTGATAGTCATTTAAAACTATACCATATTTATCATAACTTGCTTCCAGGTCAATTCTTTGTTATCAGATAAATGCGTAATATCGCATTTCCATGGTAATTAGAGTTCATACCTCCCAACGGGAAGAATTTTCATTTTGTCTTCAAAATCAGTTAAGCTATCTTTTTCCTTAAAAGATTCGGATGAATCAGCTATTCCTCAAACTTCCAGTTCCCATAATGCGCTCAAAGGAATGTTCCCAACATGCATACACAAAGTAGTTAGAATGCTACCCTTTGTGCCAGAATTTTGCTTCCCAATTACTGTCCACCCAAGTTTAGTTTTCAATGCTGCAAAACCTGAATCCAACTCCACTAAGTTCTCAGTCAGGAATTTTCCCAAAACATCAGCCCTAATCAAAAGGTCAATCTCGCTTTCTTTAAAAAAAGAATCTGTTAAATCTATTTATTTCATCTCAAGTCATCTCAAATTCTACAATCATTAATTTTCGGAATAAATCCACATATCCTTTCCTCGGAAAGAACTTCAAAACTGCAAGTATATGACCTTTTTAAATCACTAACTTCAATAGAAAATATCTTGTGTTCCTTCGGTTTTGTTTCTTCTCCCCCCAAACAGTTCGTGTACCACAGTTTCTTTTCGAAGGGGAGCAACCTTTAATAATGCCATAATTCTTTTGCTTTTTTGCTACGAGTGGAATCACTCGGAGCATGAACTTTCCGCTCTTGTCCTCGAGCCCGAATGACTATGCAAAGAGTTTGCAAGTAAACTGTTTCGCTTCTACGGCAATTAGAGAGGGAATTCTCTATCTTACAAACATTCCCCTTTCCATGTTGAGGAAACATAACATCAAAATGGGAACTTTTATGCTGAGAATATTTCAACTAATGTTTAATGTTACAAAATTTGCTTAAGTGACCTGTCCTTTTAAGACATAAAAAACAAGCACCTTTCTTCACCAATATTTGCTTTTTCTCACTTAAAGTCATTTTTATTGCCTTAAAACACTTGTCGCTGGGGTGAAACTTATCACAAAAAGTGCAATTAAGACGCTTACCTGTATTATCATCAAGGCTTATTAAGGCAGAGGCCGTCGCGAGTTCACTCCCTTCTGTTTTTCCATGAACAGAGCTATTACTTTTAGAATGAACGTAAGAAAACCCGCTTCTTGCTAAGGACACCATTTCTACATCTTGGACTTCTTGACGAAGAAAGTTTATCAGCTGTTCTTAAGTACGGGAACTTTTGGTTTCACTTGCTTCGTAATTTCTTCTTTCACAGGTCAGCAACCCTTCCTCTGGAAGGTAACTTTTCTATAAAGGAATTAGAAAATCACAATATTTTTCTTGAGTTTTCCCTAAGCTTTACAAGGCTCTAAGTTTAGATTCTAGTTCATTGTATAAAGCTGCTAAATCGCTCTTGGTTTGTTTGGTCACTGCGTTCTTCATAACCATACTTAGTAAGTCACGGACGAAAATTTGGACGAGTAAATCGTCTCCTCCAAAGCGTTCTTTTAACTGTTCAATAGCCTTCGGATAATTCTCCGCTGTAGCCGGAAAACTCTGAATAAGACGTTCAGCTTTCGATTTTGGCACCACAGACTGTACCAGATATTGCATCTTTTCTGCATCAGGTAGAGACTTATCCTCATGGATCTTCTGAAATAAGCTCCAGAAAGATAAGTATTCTTTAAGCTCACCTGAAAACGTCTTAAGCTCAATTTTCGGCAATTTATATTTTAGCTGCAGAATCTTCTTGCAGTCGTTTTTCAACTTTAGCACAAATTCCACATGCATGTCCCTGTAAGTTTTGGCTTCTTCAAAATCATCGGTGTACAATTTCATATCATCTTCAGCAAGTTTTCAGCAACTAATGATTGACAACTTTCAAGTCTCTGGAACTTATCAGTAATTTGAAGCCATAAAACGGAAATTTCACTTACATCACCAGTTTCTTTAAGCAATTCATTTTCAATTTTCCTCAGGCAGAGAGTAAAAGATGTTTTCAAACCCTTTCTTTGCACTTTTAATGCATTCAAATCCATTTTCAGGGAATACTTCAAATTACGAGATTCCAAAATCAAAACACCCGCCCACCCAGGGGCGCCACTTTCTTATGTTGAGAATAATAATTCAATATCGGAATCAGGGGTTCGCATCTACGTGAAGCACGGGTGTTTGTAGTGTTGGAAAGGCAATAATCATTTCAATTTTCACAAAGACACTTTATTGAAGCACAAAACACGTAAACAGACCTAACAACAAAAATGTGCATTTCACAATTTGGTACAAAAGGTACGTACACACTCTCACTCCCTTTTCTACATTGATCGATCTGATTCTTATACATCCAAGAAGCTGACATCACTACCCCAGCTTCAGTTCGTAACAACGACAGTGCTTCTGCTATCATACGAAATTGCTCCCCAGACCATAACTACAGGTATAGCTCCAGTGTGTCAAGGCCACAGACAGGTTGGTGGAGGCACTCACTTGCTTCATTCTAATCAACACATGGCCATCACCTAGGCAGAGCCGGCTTTCATTAGAAAACACAACAAATCTCAAGTCCTTCAATGAGCTCTAACTTGGCACCTCTGATGTTACAAAGGGCAGTGGTCTGGAGTCAGTGGAATGCATGCTACAATGTGTCTGCTTGGAGCTGTTCTTCAGTTAACTGATTTGTAACTGTGGTGCCAACTGCAGCTCGAATTTCTGCTGCAGATGCATTACAATCCACCACAGCCACATGCCGAACATGGTGGTGTTCCCTTTCAGTAATGCTACACGGCTGCCTGGAAGCTGGTTCTTCTTGAGCCAGTGCCTTCCCTTGACCACCACTGCCAACAAACACTCACAGTGGATACATTCCTTCAAATCTTTCTGTAATATTGCAGAAAGAAAACCCACTTTCTCGCAGCCCTATTACACAACATCGTTCAAACTCACTGAGCTGTTGATAATGGCTTTGTCTTCTTAAAGCCATTCTTGACTAACATCAGTCAGTACGTCAAATCTCAAAAATAAGTAACCCTCAAACTTTACAGCAAACCTGATTTGAATGTTTATAGTGGTACTACTAGCCCCACACTTATGTGCCTAGTACGAAATTTGAATAGAGGTCATCTTTCAGCTGTGTAAACATGCCTACCAAATTTCATTTAACTATCACACCTTCTTAGAGCTGGGATAAGAGTTCTTTACAGTGAACAAGAATGAGCATTTAGCATGATGCACGCAACATGCACCTTAAACAAGACTTCAGTGGAGAACCATAATTTTTACAATTGAATTAAGATAGAGCCTGAAATACTGATTCTTGACATAGTTGTATCTGGAAAGAGATTGGAACACGATAACATCCCTCCAGCACATCAGGTAAAATAATATTACGTTGGTGAATGTGTAATGCTTTAGACAGACATTATGTTGGATGACTGTACACATATGCATGCGTCACAAAGAAGAAGAAAGATGGAGAAGATATCTTAGAGCTGAATGTTCAACTTTTCAGGGGTGCAGTTGGTCTTGGGCTCTTGTTAGTGGAAGACAATGCTTGTCCACACTGGGCTCAGTTCGTTAACAATTACATGAAAAGTGAAGATATTGGCTGCATGGTTTACTCAATCAGATCGCTTGACCTTAACACTGCAGAGTATGTCTGGGATGCTTTCGTAAAGACAATTTCATTTCGCCATCCTCCTCTGAGAACCATCCCTGAGTTGCTGAAAACTGCCTCACTACAGGAGTGGAAATGACAACCACAATTTGCCACAAATCTTTCTTCAGGAGACACTTCATCTGCTTCCTATCTAGTATGCCATCATGCTGCATGACCTACCTGCCTGTGAGAGGGTGCCATACTCTATATTAGACTTATTTCAGTTTGATATCACAAAGTGGATTTTGAATGCATAAATAAAGACACTTTTGAATGGTACATCTCTTTCTATGTTATACATATATATTCATACCAAATTCCATCAAAATCCGTCCATTAGTCTTTCAGAAATTCTACATGATATACAAATTCTCTTAATTTTACATACAAGTGTATGTAATACGTAAACTCTAAGAACTGAAAGTGAAGATGGTATAGGAAAAACAATATATCCATTCAAATGCTTGCAATGGAATTTTAAAGAAATAAAAATAATTTTACACATATTGAGAATAATAATTTCTCACTTTTTAGAACAAGATTGATTAAATATCCTGATAAATATGCTTAATTCTGAATATAAATTAATATTTCATTACTGAACATTTGAATTACAGATCACATGCAAGATAATCTAAAGTTAAATCTCAGAAAGTTACCAGTAGGGGCCTGCGGTGCTTTATTCTGATATGCCAATATTCTAAAATTGGATAAATCTCCATTAAGGTTTTCACTCATAGTCTTTTGATAGTGAGAGGAGTTAGGACTTAAATTTTCTTCCTCTCCATTGGCTTTAGACAGCTGAAAAAACAAAAAATAGTAGATTAAAAAAATTATCACTGATTTATATTTGTGTCTTACTGAATTATATTCATTGCTAATTTTCATAGGAAAAACTGAAATATCTATGAAAATTAGGTATAATATATATATATGTAGATCTTAATTTTCCAAAAACAATTCGCATGGGCAGTTAATTCCTTTTTCTCTTGAAAGACTAACTCTTCAATATATTTGCTAGCAATATCAATGTATTTTGACACTTGCGAACTTCATGATGAAAAATGATGATAAATAATCATAAAACTAGAAAAAATAAGTAGTATTTTACTGCATCATTTCTATATAGCTGGGTCTATCTATATGTTCTGATATAGCTTTCCAACACTGACTATCAGTTCAGAATTGCCTCCTCTCAAATATGGAGTTCAAAAATATGCTAGTATAAAAAAAATATTCACAAAAAGTTCACAGAATGAGATGAACCAAATATTTATCTTTTATCACATTCTTTTAATATGACAATGCTATTTTACTGTTTCAATAATGCCAGGAGAAAAAAGTTATTATGATTCAAAAATCCCTTCTTGAAAGCATTCATAGCATCACCCTATAAAGAGCATTTCTTCAGATTTTTAAACAGGAAAATGTCCCTTTTAGCAAGATTTGGTTAATATAAAAAGTGAGATAAAAAGTGGAATATGGTCACTGGCTTAACAGAAGAGCATCATTATGATAATGGATGGTGCATCATTTACAGTAAAGAATTTACATCAACAGCTTTGTCCTTAATTTTCCAACACAATTTTACTATGCAGAAACACGAAACTTTATACAGTCAAAAAAGGTACTCAGATCCTACTCTCTTGTTAGCTTTCAGGATTAAGATGATGTAGTCACAATTCACCCTTGGTCACATAAATATCTGTATAAAAATGCTTCTTGAATGATACACTTTCAAAAGCGACTCCAAAATCTTCTCATGATCATCTCTTTCCGCACCTCTGTCAACACTACGATTTTCCAAAAAAATTTCCTCTACACTACCAGACAAAATACCAGTCTTTGCGACATGCCTAATGGATGGTATCTGCTTATAAAAGACTAATGAAGTTTCATGGATTAGCATCATTTGAGCTGTTTTGGTGTAGAAGATGTCCTGGCTGTGGTGAATGCTGTTTATTTTGGAATATCTGACACATAGAACTATAAAATTTTAGAAAACATTAATACATGGTAGCACAGCAGGGCTGTCCTCTCTGATAATGAACATTCAAGATATAGAATATTGATTTTATTTAAGATACAGAACATTGCTTAGAACATTCTTAGAAAAGTAAATTTTATTTATATTTGATCATCCTTAAAGTTCTGCATTTTTTTAAATCATTTTCTCCTAATTGTTTTATTACTGCTGATATGCAGTGACCTTCATTGAAGCACATGTTTAAGTACAGTTCCTCTACTCCTGTTACATAATTCTAGCATGTGTTCTGGCATAATTTTTGTCATATGTACTTTTATTTTAATAAAGAGGAGAGAAAAAAATACTGTTTTTGATGACACAGTGTGAAAGAAGTTGGAGAAGTATAGAATTTCAGCCTTGAAGATGATGAAGCTCTAGGTAACCATCCTCTGTAAATAAGGACTATTAAAAGAAGCTATTGCTGAAAATCCAAATTATACAGTTTAGGAACTATCAGACAGAATAACTAATATTCACTAGAGCTTGCATTTTATCTCTTCAGATTACTTAAAAATTCCTTGAATGGCCAGGAGTTCATTTCTTTGGAAACAGCATGTTGATAACTTCTTTATGGAAAAATTCGACTTTTCTAAAAAAAGGAATTTTTCAGCTCTCTGAAGGATGGCAAAAAGCCATAGCATAAAATGGTGCTTATGTGATTCAATGAAAACTTATGTTTCTGTGCTACTTCATTTGTATTTATCACCAACAAACCACAGAACTTTTAAGATGACCCAATACAATCTGTGAATATTAATAAAAAAGAAGAAAACATGGTTCCCAATATAAATTTGATTCACATAAAAAAATTAACTGATGATAATTCTCATATGGGTAAACAAAATTAAAAGCAGACAAAGAAATCTAAAATTATGGGAAATATTGTAGAAGCACATGAATCAATGAAACCATGTAAAAGAGACAATAATTATGAAATTAAAATGAAAACTTGGGAGATCTGGGATTATAATAATGTAATAGCAAGGAATGGAATGAATTAAACTATGACAGCTCTTCAAGCATTAAAATATGCTACTATAAGGAATACAAAAAAAAATTATGAGAAAAAATAATGAAGTGGTGAAAAAAACAGAAGACATTAAAATCAAGTATGCAACAGAATTAGCTGAATTGAAAATGATTACATGAATAGAGGAAGATGAATCATATAGATCAGTGATCCCAAACCTTTTAGGATTGTGACCCCATTTTAGGCACATGGTCTGTATTCCAACACCAAATTCTCAGGAATGTGTATGTTATATGTATGGAACCGTTATGCAATTTTTCAGCAACCTTGCAACACCCAAAAAATTTTCTGAAATCCATAGTTTGAAGATCATCGATATAGATGTTTACATGAATAGTGTTATAATTTTGAAAAGTATTCAGTTAGGATATACAGTAAACAAAAAATTTATTTACTTCATATAAAAAGGGACTTGAAAATAAATTTGAATATAATGTTAAAATCATCAAAAATAACACAGAGAAGTACACAAGCACAAGAAGTTGCAATTAGCTGAGCATTAAAAGAAACGGAGAAAAAGAAAGACAAGAAACAGAAGCAGTTTCTAAAGCAAAGTAAAAGTGAACAGAGTACAGTGAGATGTTTCAATTGTGGAAAATTAGGACATTTTTTGAAAGAAAATTGAAACATATTTACCAGTTTTAAAGATGAAAAATGACAAGGTGATGGCCGAAAAGAGCTATGATTAAGTCATTTGGCACTGGTGATATTAAAATTCAAACTGATCTAAATAACAGCATTGAAAGAGTGAAAAATCTTCTGAAAGCATTGAATTTGAGTGGAAATTTACTATTAACAACAAAAATTGCTGATCATGATTTAAAAGTGATTTTTACCAAAACTAAAGCTGATGTGAAAGAAAAATTAACCTGAAAAAATTCTAGACATAAAAAAGGAAATGAAGGAAATTAGGGGGGGGGGAGAAGTTAATGATATATTATGGTATCAGAGATAAGGTCATCCAAATCAGTGATCTCAAATTCATGACTTCGAAGCAATTTTATGTGACAGGTGAATAAATTTTAATTACATATTTGTTGTAAATATGGAGCTAATACTTTTAGAGATATTGTAGAGACATTAGGTACTTTTTGAAAGCACGAGAGATGAAAAATGAGCAGTACCCTCGCCGGGACTCGAACCATGGACCTCTCGAATATGCGTCAATGTGCTGACCACGACACCAAGAAGGCATGCCAAGAAGGTGGGTGAAATACCTTATATACTCCCCCTTTTAAAGGGCGACTGGATATTAGGGACCCAAAATGTTAATAATAGATTGGCAATGCCAAATTCTAGTGGTGAAGAATTATCATTCACCACCTTTTTAGTTCGAGTGCCACTGTAGAGACATGATGTATTTTTCTGAAAGCAGGAGAGATGAAAAATGAGCAATGCCCTCGCCAGGACTCGAACTGCAGACCTCTCGAATACGTGCTGAGTGTGCTGACCATTACACCACAAAGGCATGCTAAGAAGGCGGGAGAAATACCTTATAAAGATATGGATTGAGCTAAAGGAAAAAAATAGAATGAATAGGTTGGGGCTTTGCCACTGTCCCTAGTTTACCCTAGTCATAGTTTGCCACCTCACAGTTTAGTATTCTGAAATTTCTGGTTAACATTAAAAGTAAGTTATTTAGTAGTTAATTCAACATACTATAATTAGGGTCTAATCTTTAGGCTTCAAACAGCAAATAAGTATAAATGTAATTTTTTCCCTTTGTGTTATTACTATTATTGTTTATGAATATTTCATTAAATATTCAAGAAGTGAAATTTAAATTTATTTATTTATTTTTTATTAAAAATGTTTAAAATTTTGTTAAAATATGTTCAGGGCCATCAGCTGCTTTTAGATCGAGCATTCAGCCTACATGTAATTTGTGACCACCAATCTTAAACTATCAAAAATTAATAAAAATGAAGAAAAACTCATCAGTGGAATATAAACATTTCTAAAACAATTGCAAAGCTTTCACATTTTAATGTTAAATTAAAAATTAGCCATAGACACAAGTAAAGACTTAGCTTTCTCTTTTTGCAATTTGTCATATAATAAAGAGATTAAAGAGAAACATCAGAAAGCAGTGAAGAGGCTATTTAGATACATTAAAGAAACACAAAATGCATGTCTAATATATATTTCCCAGACAAAGGAAAAGTTAAGTGCTACTTTAGATGTAAACTGACCCTAGAGATAAAAAATTATTTGGAGGTTATTTTATTAAATAAGGTAAACATTTCATAAATTGGAAATGCAACAAACAAAAGAATAGTTGCTCTGTCTATGGTGGAAGATGGACTTTTGCATATGAAATTAAACAATACAGACTTACTTTCAGAATCAAGACATGATGATCTAATGCAGTAAATTGCACATAGCCTAAATGCACAATCTGAAAGCAGCTGACAAGACAGAATTTTTAGGAAAATTAAAATACAGTAACTAATATAAAAATTTTGAAAAGGTTCATATTTTAACAGTCACTCAAAAGGATTTGTTAAGGTTTTATACATTCTCGCTGAGCTCACCAATCTACCAGTCTGCTGTTAACTTATTTCTTTTAAAAATCTTTTTAGCTTTATTATTAAGCATCATTTTCTTTGCAGTTATGCCATATGCAATTCACCAGTAAAATTACAAAAATTTTAAAAACAGTATATGTTTCGAATTCCCGATGCAGTATTAAGTATTGGCATACATTTTTCTATTTTTTTTTCCAGTAAAATTTTTGTCTTTCTATTATTAACATTTTGTGTGTTTAAGCATCACACTTTTCGCACCAATGCTACATAAAATTCAATTCAACTGCAAAATAACAAAATATTTAAAAACATAATTTCAGATAGTCTCACACAAAATTAATGTTTTATTGCATTCAGTGTTGCCACTGCTTGTTTCCATATCATTGAGTTTGTTGATCAAAAGTTCAATAATTCAAATTTTTACAAAATATGAAATATAAAATTTGAGCTTCCAGGTACATATATTCATGTGGAGTACTAAGTTATTCAAATTTTAATGGCTCTATGTACCATAAATTTTTTCCTAATGCGAGAAATATACATTTATGCAGATTCTTCATCATTTAATTTCTTTAAAAATAATACAGGGCAATAATATTTGGTGAAGTAATTTGCCGTTTTATAGGGGACGATGCAAAATCCTTCTTCAAGACTAACAGCCCGTCTGGGGAAAATTTTTTTTTATAGCTAAATTGAAATTTTTGACTATGTATTTTTCAAAACATACATAAACAGTAATAATAATGATGCAAAGAGAGGATTTAAATTTATGTTTATTTTGTATCTGTAATCAAAAGGGAATGATGGATGTAATCAAATGGGAGAAATTTCTATTGGTTACACTTTGTAATTCCAACATACTGACAGCTAAATAATAAATTTTCAGGCTGATATTTATTCCAATAATTCTAATATATTGAAGTAACCACTAAAAAAACTTATTTTTGATTTAAACTAAAACAAATTAGGAAAAACTTTCAATTTTGATAAAGTTTGTAATCTTGGAGAAAATTTACTAGAAAGTATCTTCATTATAAATTGCAGATACTTATTGGCAATCTGGTTCTTTTCTTAGATTTATTGATTTTCAACTACACAGAAGGGGGGGGGGATGCTTTGAGTATTCCAAACAAAACAGTTGTTCTTACTGCCAAAATTTATAACTGAGGGTACTAATCTTTTGAAAAATACAAATAAAAGTTAGTCAAATTTGTAGCTTCAAACATTCGAATATGATTTATAACAGTGTAAATTGCATCAACTCCATTTATAGGTTTTATTAATAATTATTTTATTATTTATAGGTTTTCTGAGACATTAATTACATTCATTTTGTAGTAATGAAAATAATGTAAAATTAGATTCTAAATCATTAAAAATCCTTCATTTTTTCAAACTCTTATCATAATAATGTTAATTAATTTACAGGAGATGCATTTACAGGCTGTGTAAATTGCTTCAAGGGCTGCCAGTTTGAGACCACTGACTTAATGGACAAACATACAGAAGTTAAAATTGTCTGTCAAACCTTAACAGACTGGATAAAAACCCAAAACAAAGTAGGGTCTCAAGGCACATTAAATGAAAATTATTTCTTTGTAAAACATAAATATGAACTGAAACATATCTCTTTCAAATTCTGTGTTCAAAATCAAGAAACAAACAATTTAACTAAGTATCTAACGGCTGTAAAATGAAAAGCAAATTCTTAAAACATGACCATAACTGTAGCATGTGATCCACCATCATGCTAAAACATTAAGATTCCCATTAAGAGGTATCATAATTTTTGGTGGCATGGTGTATTGTCTTATCATTACTTTTTCACACCTTTTCATTGGTGTGCTAATAATCAGAAAGCACTGACATATTTTTCTAATTTGTTAATAAATTGCTTAAATATTCATACCATATGATGTCCCAATTCGAACTGCATAGCACTTCTGTTAGGAATAAATCTGTCTCCATGAATAGATGGGGGGCTTTTTGATGCATTTTGCCTGCCAGGAGTAAGACGTTTAGACCACTCATCTATAATAATAATAAAAGTAAGAAAGTAAAGTCAGATCTATAAAGTTATAAATCATAGACTACAACATTCTAAATTTTGTCTTGACTTTTATTTGCAATTCAGATTACAACTTAACATACATATATGTACACCGCGGGGGTGTCTATATATCCCGTTCTACTGGGCTGATTGACGAAATTCAACTTCTATTTTTCATGTCTCAAAAGTGCAACTTAAGAACTAGATTTATATATAGCATTATTCTAATATAGGCAATTTGACCTTTTCTGAAATGACATGCTAATTTTTTTTTATATTTCGATTCTATGACTCAAATTATATCAAACTGCCAAGTTTTGTAAAAATCGCATGGGTAGTTTTTCTCAAAAAATTTTAGCTCCTCAGTGTGAATTGAATTTGGTATATATTTATTAATCTCTTTTTTTTTATTAAACTTATTTGATTCTTCCTTTCACATTTCGAAATTTAGGTTCATTCCAAATAAAATTCGCCATTTTTACGATTTATTTTAAAATAATTTTTATAACTTTTTCAAAGATTTTTAAAATTATAATCTATAAAATTTTTATTGTCTTCTTAAAGTAGATGTATTTCTAAGCATACCTGAAAAATATTAGAGTTTTTATGTCCAAAATTTCCAAAGATATACGTGAATTTATATATTGGCGGATTTTGAAATTTGGCATAGTTGTTGAAACATCAAATGTGGTTTAAGAACTTTGTTAAAATTATTTGAAAGTCGGAGCGATGTGACTTTCTCCCCGCTCATGCACAATGTTAAAAAGGGAAAGGAAAATAGGTTGCCATATATTAAGAAGTTCGCCAAGTGAAGTGTTCTTGGTGCAAACTGAAAAAAATTACTCCAAGATGAATTTTTGAATTTCTCTGTAACTTTAGCACCAAATTTCACAAAACTGGCACGTCATTCCAGAAAAAGTCCGATTTTGTGTCAAAATACCTATGTTACAACAATGCTATATATAAATCTAATATTGTTTCAAAAGAATATAGTAAAGTTAAATTGAATTTAAAGAATTCTCTTGCGCGATTGCTGCAAGGAATGAAATTTGAATTTAATAAAATTTCTATTCGTAAAAAATTATAAAGGGCAAGTTTTGTATTGGCTTTGATTTGTACTTTTCTAAAAGTTCCACTTGTTTGAATTACTTTTGGTAGGTCACATTATTTGGTTTTACTTTTGGTTTTGAATTTTACACTTGCCTACATAAATGACGAAACACGAATTGAATAATTGAAGAGTTAGGTTTAAGGGCAACTTTCCCTTGATAAGTCTTTCTTCTGCCCCAGCTCAACAATTATTCACTTATGCATATTTTTTATTTTTAGGATTTAAAAATTTATTGCAATTTTGTATTTGTTGATGGATTTTGCTACTTGCACTTGATTTACTTATGTTCTCAGAATTTAAATGATATTGTAGATTAGTTCGCAGCAATATAAATTATTTATAATTTTTTTTAAACTTACTTCTATAATTAATTTTTTACTTTAAATTGCTTTTTACGAATAGAAATTTTGTTAAATATAAATCTAATATATATCCTAAGTAGCACTTTTGAGACATGAAAAACACTTAAAACAAGAGCTTTCACGGTTACAATTAGAGTGAATAAATTTTCAAATGTTCAAATGGCAACATCTCTTTTTTTTCCAGCGGAAATTGATCAGCACATTGAAAAACACAAATGACAATGGAACGATATACATATGACAAAAATTGCAGCCGTAAAATATTTGAAAAGAACAGCATTGTAAAGAACCAAAGACAAGAAAGGAGAGGGAAAGAAACTTTTATTGGAATTACAGATTTGAACATGCTCACCTTCTCAGATGATAATGCATTGCCCGTAAGAGATTGTTGATAACAATGCAGGAAGAACCAGCATAACTTCATGTTTATGGCATCCTTCAATTCTGAAAAATCTTGTGGATTTCATGTGCGCATTTTAGATTTCATATAAACGCAAAGCCAGAAATCCATTGGAGTGAGTTCAGGAAATGGTCATAAAACTTCG
Source organism: Stegodyphus mimosarum (assembly GCA_000611955.2). Classification (NCBI taxonomy): domain Eukaryota; kingdom Metazoa; phylum Arthropoda; class Arachnida; order Araneae; family Eresidae; genus Stegodyphus; species Stegodyphus mimosarum. The sequence continues at coordinate 125,497 of KK116321.1, forward strand.
AAGTTACAACAGATACCAGCTCCAAAGTGCTGTTGCAGCACTTGCCCAACTTATGTGGCAAGATCTTGCATCCATACAATGTCATAACAGTTTGCTGCAACATTCTGCAACATTGTGGTATACTGAGCACTTATGATGCACCACATTTCCCTACCTGTGGAAATGACCTCTTCAAAGCTGTACAGACTGAAGATGAATGTATTTGAGATGCTTAAGATTATGTTGAGATTTTAATGCATACTCCATGTCATGATCATGAATAAGAAAACGTTGTTCCATGCTTGTAGCAAATTTTAAGTGCTTGCGAATTAAATCGGCCATTAACAGCTGAACATTAACTCTGAATAACAAAATGCTGTGCTCAAGATGAAGTACAATGGGATAAAGAAAAAAGTGATAACAAAATTAAGGTATTCACCATAACCACTGGAATACAAAGTAAACAAGCTATGAAGTTAAAAGAAATTCTTTAATGAAGTAGACCAAGTCACTAACACATGCATAGGCATAAATTGACTAACTTCTGATCACATTGTCAAAATTAGAATTAAATTGTTCTTACTGAAGAGTTGTGTTATTTCAAAATCATGTGAAAAAGGAGTTGGGTGTATGTATACATATATATATATATGTGTGTGTGTGTGTTACTGGCAAAGTTTAAAAACCGGCATTGTATATAATGCCTAAAACTAGCCAGCAATGTATGAAACAATTCACATTTCATACATTTCCTAGGCATTCTTAGAATGCCAAATGAGAAACTGGCAAAGTATAAAATAATCTTCGATTTGTTTCAAATATCACATATGGCAAAGCACATGATTTTTAACATGGACCTCAGGCTCAGAATTTGTAATTTGCGGTTTGTTCAGGAGTGTCAAAATATGCAATTTTACTTAAATTTGTTCAACAAAAAATTAGTTTTTTACTGTACTGCATGAAAACGGAGGAGCATTCATGGTCTTTAGACATGAAACAATGATTTGATGGGTAACTGCCCAAAATTCGAGTTAATGCAGCAAAAAACAGTTTTTTCTTAACCGAAACTACTTACCAGAAGTTAATAAATGATGTACAAAGATCCAAAATGACTACATAGAGTGAATCCAGGGAATATTGGTTACTGAATCACTATGATTCGATTATTGTGGAAAAAAAATAAACTCGTTCATCCTGTTAAAGGCAGCATCAGTACTATACAGTATTATGTCATGGACTCTGAGTTATTTCACGTACTTCATGAAGCTCATTTGGCTATTGGTCAAGGAGGACATGACAGAATGTTGAAAGAGCTATCAACCAAATACAAAAATGTTACACATCCATGATGTCGAACTGTACATCCACTTTTGTGAACAATGCCGGGGGGGGGGGGGAAAGAAAGATATTAGAAAGGGCACTGTTGTGAAACAATTTTTTTCTTAATGTAATTCCCATTGTCAGGTAATCTTATTGACATTCAATCTCAGCCCGATACAGAATACAAATTTATTATGGTGTACCAAGATCATCTCACAAAATTTGATTCTCAAGTCTCTAACATCAAAAAGAGCTGAAAAAATAGTCTACAACCTAGTGGACATTTTCTCGTTGCTTGAAGTGCCATCTATATTACAATCTGAAAATGAGAGGGATGCCAATAATGTGGTGACTAACTAGAAGGAGTTTTGACAAGCACTGAAGATCATTTATGGGAAGCCTTGCCATTCAGAAAGCCAGGGTAGTATCAAAAGAGCCTATCAAGGTATCAAAAATATGCTCTGTATTTGGATGCAGGACAACAAATCTGACCGCCACAGTGAAGGACTGCATTTCGTTCAATTTATGAAAAATAAAGCCTATCATTCTGGGATCAAAAGAACACCACATGAAAGCTCTTTTTGACTGTAAACCTAAAGAAGGTCTTAGAACATCTTTTCTACCTGAAGATGTTTTAAAAGACATAAATACAGAGGAGCAGCTGGAAAAAAGTAACAGAAAGCATCCAAACAATGGGAAAGATGAAATGAATTAAATTATGCAAGAGAAAGAGCCCGTTTAAAAAAAATATGGATGAGATTACAGTCAATAGCAGATTAAACAACATGAAGAAGCCATGTTTACCGGAAAGATTTCCATTTCTGATACCTGTTGTGTGCATAAAGGAAATGAGTGATGTACTTGCATGCAAAAAAGTGTCGTAAAAAATTCATACCTCCTGTGGCCATGCTAGTAAAGATGATGAACTGGATATTTTGAACACCCATTGTTTCAAAACTGAAAATGCCCTTGAAGGTAAACAATCTGGAAATACAAGCCAAAAAATTAAAATGAATTCAGAGAAAAAATTCTTTGGAAACTACTGTGCGAGTTCCAGTTTTACTATACATCGGAGATTTCGACAGTCTATATCTGTTAATATTTGGTTTCCATTCTAGGAGATGGGTTCATGTCTCTTTCAGCCTCACCAAATTCTCCTCTTATGTACATTTTGAAGCTATAGCTAGTATATATTTCTACTGAGCACTCAGTTTTTTTTTTTAGAGTCACAACATGCATCACTGAGATATGGGCAATCTTATTTTCTTTCAAGGGGTATCTGGTCATTAATGGTACAGTGAATGCCACTACCATAAAGTATTCTGTTTTAAGTAGATTCAAGAATATGTTACACTAGTCTTAATATTTAGTATCAGTGACAGCCAATATCAGAATTGGCTAATAACAACCTAGAAAAAATTATTAGTATAAAAAGGATTAAATTATACATCATAAGAGTAGGTTATAAATTAAATCAAGGAATCACACTTAAGATATACAAATGAAAAGTAAGATTTACCCATATCCTTTTTAGGGCTATTAGAAGACTTGGTTAAACTCTTATTCATTGTCATGTTCATTAAAGTCGAAGTATTGCCAGAAGTACTGAGAGATATATCAGATGCTGATGTCTCCATTGCTTTCCTCTGCCATCTCGGCACAGGTCCTCGCTTCAAAGGAACATCGAGTCTCAAAGCATTACTCAGTTCATTTTCAAGATTAAAATGTGCCATGATATACTTATCTGAAAATAACAACATTTAAAGATACATCAATTATTTATTAAACTGGAAAATATTGTGATTTTTTCAACTCTATTAGTTAAATTTTTATAAAGCAACATTAACATTAGCTTCATCCCCCTCCCCTCCCATTATGCACATTTTGAATTTTTTGTGAACGTTTTTGCCATTCATAATGTTTTAATCATTTTCTTAACTAAATTCCTGTTTATTGCATTACCCATTAAAAGTGAAAATAAGATCGTAGGTTTGATATTTTATTCATTTTAAATTTGTAACTATTGTTATATAACATTTTTTACAGCTTAACTGCAAAGTAATCCCCTTAATTATAACTGCAATGTGCAATCTGTGTTTGACCTTAAAAACTGAGTTCTGAAGAACA
>KK116321.1:129014-209876 GCA_000611955.2 Stegodyphus mimosarum
TATGTCAGTATTCATCAGTTGTCAAGTTTTAATATCTAAACTACACTGTTTGTCATAAATTAAGGAAAAATCACAAAAATAGCCATAACTCCCTCAAAAATAAGCTAAATCGTGTAAAATTTGAATACCTTGCCAAGTAAGAGTAGCTGAGTAAAACTGCAATATGCAAATTAGTGGTGTTGCACTCTGAATACGTCATTTGCAAGGAGCATAGAAGTCCATGTTTGAGAGCAAGCCCACATATTTCACTGTGATAGTGACATCAGAAATCTGAGGTAGCCAATTCATAACAATGACCTCCAGGCATCATTTGCCAGCAGAATTACGATGGAGAGCCATTGGGAGACTAGAGGCAAGACAAAGTCAAACAGAAGTGGCCAGATGGCTAAATGCAAGTCCTTCTGTGGTTCATAGACTTTGGAGGCAATTTCAAACCACACATACAGCATCTAGGAGGTTCAGCCAAAGACGGCCAACTGCTACGGTGAGCGCCGATGACCGATATTTGACATTATGTGCACGCAGGAATAGAACTGCTACTCTGACTCTTCTTAGATCCTCCCTTGCCGCAGCCACCGGAAGGTTGGTGTATATGTCAACTGTGCGTAGAAGGCTTCATGAAGGTGGTCTGTATGTGAGGTGACCAGACATTTGCATGCCGCTCACATCACGCCATAGGAGGGACTGTTTGCAGTGGGTACAACAACATGTCCACTGGACGCCTGATCAATGAAGAGCTGTTCTCTTTACAGATGAGTTCAGGTTTAGTCTAGAAAGCGATATTAGGTGTTATTTGATATAGAGAGAATCTAGAACCCATTATCATCCGTCAAACATCCATGAAAGAGATGCATACGGCAGTTTCTGTGTTTGGGTTGGCATCTCTTTGGGTGGACACACAGACCTCCATGTCTTTCCAAGGGGAATCGTGAATGCTCAGGTTTGTAGAGATGACATCCTTGATGCTTATGTGCGGCCATATGCCAGAGCAATAGGTGATGCTTTCCTGTTACAGGACGACATCGCAAGACCACAGAGGGCTCACATCGTAGATGATTATCTTCAATAGGAAAGAATTATGCGCATGAAGTGGCCAGCTCGATCCCCGGACTTCAATCCTATCGAGCACGTTTGGGATGCTTTAGGGAGATGTCTAGCTGCTCTCAATCCACCCCCTCAGACCCTTGCCGCACTTGCAACTGCTTTGCAAGAGCAATGGCTCTCGCTTCCTATGGAATTGATAGACCGCATAACTGAAAGCATCACATACCGCTATACGTGCTGTATTGCTTCTAGAGGCGATCATATTCCATATTGAAGGTACTGTAGCAAACTGACACCTTCAATATGTTCATTTTATACATGTGCTAATTTCTATACTACCAGAATTGTCTGGTAATTTCTTTTTATGTTATTTGATACCTTATTATGTGTTATATATTGTGGGTAAGTTTCATAAAATTCTACATGTAACTTTTTCAGTAATTGTGATTTTTCCTTAATTTATGATAACCAGTGTACATGGGTTTACTGAACTTACTAAACATATACAACGGCCGTTTTGTAGCCTGGTTGACATGAATGGCCACCATGGTTACTACATTACAAGATTTGCTCCTCCTAAACAGAAATCTTCTATAAAGACAAATCCTTGAATATGGCATCAATGACTCATAATATGAAACAAAACAATTACCCCCCACCCCCTTAAATATATGTAAAACAATTCTCAAACCATTTCAAAAATAAAAAAAGTTGATTAAATCTTCATATGTTAATGCCAAGTAGGCAATAAATGAAAGTTATAAAGATAATTGTCCAAAATTTCAAATACAGTTTATCTGAAATATATATATATAATAAACATATTTAAAATTTTTGTTAGTATAGCATAATATATATTTGAAATTTTTAATCTCATGTTGCCCTTTTCTGTTCTTCTGAAGACAGGAACTGTATTTTGAAATATTAATATATCTCATTTTTACTGCAGTTCTTGTCTTAGTGAACAAATATATTGCCAGTGGAAATAGTTCAGTGTACTTCAAGCCAATTTGCTTCGTTAAAATTTGAGTTCCTCCTTTTATTCTTTGAAGTTCATTTATGTGAAATATGTTAAAAAATTTTCATCTGTTCTACTACTATGTGATGCACAAACCTCCTTTGCTTATTATTGTTATCCAGACAGGTAGCGCTTTGTTACTCACAGATAAATCAAAATGTTCGTATTTCTTTTTGACTAAGAGAAAGGGAAAAATTAGAAAATTTATGAGCAATATATCTAGCGGTACAGCGCAATGCTTGATACTAAACTGTGAAACACTGTAGAATACTTTTACATTTATCTTTAATTATTTGAGTTCTATTTCCACGCCTTCTTTCTCAATGAGAATAATATATATTAATTTAAAAAGCATATGAAAACTTTTGAAAAAGTTCATATTTTCAGCATATTTCACTCTACATTTTGATTTTCTCTTACGATTCCAGTTATAAATAACTCTAATTTATTGATAAATTTTATATGAGATGAGTGATCATAAATGCAGTTAGTACTGTAAATTTGACTGAACAGGTTTACTAGAGCATGCAGATTAAATCTGTAAGTTAAAAAAATAAATTATTCATACATTTTGAAAGAAAGGTATAATGCTTTGATTGACAAGATGCTAATTAGTAAACCTTATTAAAGATGTAATATTTCATATTTTCCATTTACCTTCACTTCAAAAAAACAATTTATGAACGAAGTTTTTTGGTACTATGTATTAGCATATATACCTTAGTGCAGTTTGATGATTTTTTGTAGAAGAAAAATAATGACATCTATTACATACACATTTTGTATTTTAATTAGGTATTACATTTATCCTAAAAATCAATCAATAAACCTATTTACCAGCAAAGTTTTAGGCCAAAAGGCTGTAGCAGAAGAATGAAAAATGAGCAACGCCTTCGCCAGAAATTGAACCACGAACTTCTCAGTTACACGTTGAGCGTGCTGACCACTACACCATGAAGGCATGAGGAAAAGGTGGGAGAAATACCTTATAGGGCTATTAATTTCAATTTGGCATTTTGCATCTAAAACTTTAAGTCTGAATCACTTTTCAAATTATTGCCACCAAATATTATCACCCTGTATTACATTTAAAGAAATGAAATAATGAAGAATCTGCATAAATGTATGTACGTTTCTCCTATTGTGATAAAACAACAGTACCTAGAGTCATCAAATTTTGATTGTTTTATCTATTTCATTTTTTATAAAAATTTAACGAATTTTTGATTAACAAACACATTGATTTCAAAACGAGCAATGACAACACTGCACCCACCCCAATTTTTTTTTTTAAATCTCCAGGGGGCTGACTGTGTATAAAAAATTCTAAAGATATGCTCTTTTTTAAATATTTTGTGATATTGCTGTTGAACTGAATTTTAAGTGCGAAGAACATGATATTTAATAAAGGTAACATGCAAAATGTTAAAAAAAAAAGCCCTTTTGGGTGTAATATAAAAAACTGAATGCTTTGTTTTTTCTCTAAATTTTATTTTTGTTCCAGTGGAAATTTTACAGCGATCAGTTTAATTTTATTTGATTTATTGTTATTTTTGACAAAATCTTAAGATTTTTCTGCACCAAACAAAGGGTAAAAACAGTGATTACAGTCCTTCGTGGAGGACTTTCTAAATGAAACTGGCTTGTATACACCTTACACACGGGGAAAAACACGAAAACGCCCATGGAGCTAGCCTGTTAGCGGGATTCAAATTTCGGACCGAACTACAGTGTTCATCAACTTTACCACTCGACAACCATGGTTAGCCAAGCAATGGAAGAAACTGCAGTAAAATTTCTGCAGGAATACAGAATTTTGCTGACAATTTTCTAAAGGAAACAAAGAAATGCATTTCCTAGATGGTCGCCGCTACCGAGGACTGCACGAAGCCAAGTCTCTGCATTTCTCTGATGTTTTTTTAAGCGAAAACAGATAACCGAGTATTTCGGCAGAAGCATAACGCTCAAAAATTGCAGAAAGATTTGAAGAAGAATGGAAATGTGTTTTTTTTTAATGTATCACGCAATCCTTATTTAATAACTCAAATTTGTATTTTAAACTGCGAAAGTATGTTTTCTTTTAATATGTAGATAATTTTACCGACTTAAATATACACAGTTTGGAAATCTTTCTAAAAATAAAAGCGTGAAAAGCACTAACTTGGACCAGATAAGCAGCTTTCATCTCTTCATCCGTAAAAATTGCCAAATTGCACCAAGGTGGTTACGTTAATACCGATTAAGTTTGCCAGTTTTAGCGATTAAGAGCGGAGGGAGATAACACGGAAGTACCGATGCAAAGGTGTTAATTTTAATACCCTGTAATCACATAAATCTACTTCAATAACTCTCAGTTTTGTTATAGACCTTATATATTCATTTACATAAAAGATTATCAATGTGGAGGTAAAGAAATCATAGGGTGAGAAAGGATTAATATGAATAAGCTCCAATTACGTATGTACAAATCACTACAGCAAATACAAACAGCGAAAGCCTGCCAGTAAAGGATACTATTTCATTATCCATCGGCTGCATAACTGCATTTTCTCACTTAAATTAATTTAATTTTCTTTCCACTTGAAGTGATTTTAATTTGCAAATGAAATGGTTGATGAGAATACAGCGAATTTTATTCACCTAAAGGATGACAACAATTGATGTTTAAATAACTGGTGAAAATGCGCTTTAGCCCACTGCTTGGCGATGTTTTGAAAATCGCCAATTCGGCGCGTTTCTGCGAAACGTCTTTGCAATTAATTGCAACCTTCCCGACACGCTCCGGGAAAACCTATTGTAAACAAAACGTAGCATTCTAAACCATAAATTAGTATGGAAACTGTTGCCACAAAAATATAATAAAATAATATGCAAAACGAACATTACGATCATTAAAATATTTGTCAGTTACCTTTAAATTAATTATTTACATTTTATGTTGTAATACTTACACATTTTATGCCGTTACATAACCTTCCCGACACGCTCCGCGAAAACGTAACCAAAATGGCATTCCAGAAAGAAGGAATTTTTTTTTAAAAGGGCATTAAAATTACAAACGATACCATGTACACACCGTTCCGTTTTAACTTAAAAAAAACATCTGAGAATTGCACAATGTAGGCAACGTACACAAATAAACAAAATAAGCTAGAATAACGAAAATAAATTACAAGAAAATGCCATGTGCACAGCGTTCCTTTTAAACTTAAAAAAAACTTCAGCGAATTGCACAATGTAGGCAACGTACACAAATCAACAAAATAAGCTAAAATAACGAAAATAAATTACAAGAAAATGCCATGTGCACAGCGTTCCGTTTTAACTTAAAAAAAACATCAGCGAATTGCACAATGTAGGCAATGTGCACAAATCAACAAAATAAAATAAATTGCAAACGATACCAGCGTTCTGTTCTTCAGCTGAGCCAAATTATTTCAATAAAAGGCAACAAAATATAAAAATTAAGCAACTTGCACTTCCAATAAAGTAATAAATGTACATGTACATTCACTCACCTCTCTCAGCATCACAGCTAAATCCATACCGACTCGGTATTTAGCGAAATATAAGGTACGAAAATAGCAAACACTCAACACAAAAACACCGCATTCAAAGAATACAACGACAACTGAAATAACTACTTAAATTAACACGTAAGAATTTCGAATAAACCGCTATGTCATCTCACATTACCAATAAAACCGTTCTTTATAAAATAGGAAATACGCATGCGCGAAAACTACATGTTTCCGTAGCTTCAAAATACCCAGTCAGCCATGTTCGCGGATATACGGAGTTACCCATGTTGGCACGTTTATTGCTCATTCAAAAACAATCGCGGCCAAGCAGTGGGCTGAAGCGCATTTGAGCCAAATAAATTTCTGACGATTCTCTAGTACAATTTATGTAATAATACGTTACTGACTTGCACGAATATTTAAAGCTGAAACTGATTGAGGAAAAAGACAAAAATAATTTTTCTTTATGAGTGCAAAGTTGGACTCTCCGAGATCAGAAACATTAATACGACTTTTGATAGAATAAATGCAAGAATTTTTAGCAATCAGTTTTCAAATACTACACTGCTGGCCACCGTAAATGCAACACCCTGAAGGAAGCATGCAAATAATATGAAATTTACAACATGCATTAGCGGAGGTCAGTTACGCAAATGATTAGAATTTCAGCGCAGACGCACAACACATGCGCCTGTGGTGCCACTTCAGAGCGTTATTTAAGGCTTGGAGTTTTTGATGATTTCAAGTTCGGTAATTGTGTTTAAAAAAAAGAAAAAAGATCAAGTATCTGAGATCGACAGAGGAAGGATAGTGGCCTACCGAGAGTGTGGATTATTTTTCAGGGAAATCGGTAGTCGTGTTGGACGAAAGCAAACAACTGTAATGTGGATATGTGACCATTGGATGCAGGAGGGTACGATGGACTGACGTGTTCGATCGTATCCACCTCAGTGCACCAAATGTCATAAAAGGGTATACTGTTCAGTCAGCCTATATTTAACAGCTCCTTTTGGATTATCGCCAAGTTGTTGTTTCATTTATGGTAACTTGAGTAGTTGAATGTTATGGAAACCCTATCATGATGTAATTGGTTGCGTGATTGCGGTAAATTTAACTGATGAGAAAAGATTTGTAAGGGCTTGTTTGTGTGTTGGATGTCAGTTAGGAACTATGTTGTGTACTGTGTGCTTTCACATCGTAAAATGGGTGTTCGCCGATTTAGAACGAGACAGCGAAAGGCTTTTATGTTTGAAGTGGTTGAGGACAGAAGAAAAGAAACTTTGTTGGATGTAATTCAATAGAATTATAAGTGTCTTGTTTGTACAAAGGAAATGCGTATGGTCGAACATAATGATTGTGCAGATGGCTTTGAATGAGTTTGTCACAAAAAGAGGTTCAAATGCTCATCATATAAAGCATTCCATTAGATAGGGAACATGGTTTGAGGGAAGTTTTTTAATGCTGTTAAGGAATTTTGTGTACCACAGACTGAAGATTCAAATTTTTAAAGGAGGTAAGTGGATATTGCCTTTGTGTAGTACTTAGATGCTATAAGATGAATTTCCTTTTTTATGTTACTTCATTGTTTGATTTAAAATATAGTTTATTGAGATTACATACTTTTTGTTTGGCTCTAATGTAGAATTGGGTGCTTCTTTGACTTTTTACCAGAAAATAGATCAATGTGTACAAAGTTAAGGGAGTGGCGATGCCGAGTTTGTGCAATTCTCTGATTTTTTTTTTTTTAAAGTGAAAATAGGTTGATATATATATGGATACTAAGTTTGTACTTATTATTTTGGCTTTCAGTAGTGGCAATTTTTGACACGAAAATTGCCGCTACACAAAAGCAAAATAAGAAGTCAAAGAATTGCACAAACTCGGTGTCCATGTACTGCCAAAAATCGCTAAGGGGCACCCGTAAATATACTTTTTACCCACTTTTCTATTCAAAATGGTATGTAGAATGAGTAATTATGCTGTGTGAAGCTTTGCATTATAAACTAGGTAGCAATAGTATATTCTTTCAGTTTTATTGTAAAGAGGAAAAACAGTTAAAGAATGTAATATACATGTTAAAAAATATAACACAAGAAAAAAAGAAAACATTTTTATGCAGGTGAGCCATCACCAAAGTATTTAGTGTTGAACAATTTAAAGAAAAGCAGGGAATGTTTTGACATGAATAATTTACATTTCCATGTAGTGTCTAGACAAACTGAAAAATGTATTACAAACTGAGAAAATATTGCTTCATATATGATGCAATACAAGAGATAGATGCAGTTACTTTGCAAACAATAATTAAGAACAATTTCAAGTTAGGTATATAACAAAAGCACAGGCCTGAAACATTTGTGCAAAATTTTATGGAAGATCTTGAAATTTCTACTGATTTAAGGAAGAGAGATTAGAAAGCAGAAATATTTGGTATATTTTTTGTGGACCAACAGATCTGCAACATATTATACCCTTTCACACTGGATGATAAAGTAATAAATATTTCAACATTAGTTATAAATGCTCCAAACATTCTTTGTTTAGTTATTTCACAGAACGCAAATTTTTTACAAATCAAAAATAAATTTATATTTAGTCCCCAAATTCAGTTTGTAAACTATTTTCCTCTGTTTTCGGGACCTTTTGTAAGATACATGCATGTGCATGAGTACTTATACACACATACATATCTGAACCCAGTCCCAATAACAAAATATATATATAACTTAGTTTAATTATTTTAACACTTCGCCACAAACACAAACATTTATTATTTTCATCAAAAAAATATACCAACTGATTATTGCTTCAGGAATGGGACAGTTTCTAGTCTCTGAAAAATTTTATTCAAATTACATGTTTTTTACTTGAACAGTAAATGTAAATTTCATTGTTCAAGTAAAAATTTCATTATATTGTCATCCAACGGTACTTACAATATACCAAAATTAGAAGCTAAATATAACGTTTTTGATCATTTTTTATAATTAAAAGTTGTTAATTTTTGGCAAGAGTTAACACTAGGTGACATCATTGCTTACAGATTGGGTCGGTTCTAAGCATAGGCGACAGAAGCAGCCGCTTAAGACGCAAATTTTCCAGAAGGTGCGGATTAAGTCGTTCACAAAACAAAATATAAAAAACGACACATTTTGCTATGGGTTACTCATAAGTTTAATTTTTAAGAGCGGCCGAATGTACTAAACACTTAGAGCCCTAAAAATGCGGATACCAGGGCTGATTAGAATTATGTTATTTTAGTGAATTAAAAATTAGTTCAACAGTCTGTTAGTTATAAAATTTATGAGTAATAACATTTGAGGAAATTTCATTCGGGGATAAATTACACTTTTTGTCTTAACCAACGGGGAACAATTCTAGATAAGTGTCATATGACTCAGGAAAAGTTTAAACAACAAAAATTGCAACAAATTACCAAACACCAGCGCTAATTATTACGGTACAAACGAAAAATTAAAATCATACCATAAAAGCAAATTTGTCCACAGAACTATTTTTACAAAAAGCAAGTAATTCAGAACCAGTAATTTCATACACAATACCACTGATTTTAAAATTCGTACTTCATTAATTGAGTTGAGTTGAGAAGAGTCTATATACGCAAATGAGAAGAGAAGAAAATTTATGAATATTCTGGTGGGGATCCTACTCTAAAATAAGAAAAAAATTAACCATATAATTGAAAAAACTAATACTCTTTTTTTATAAGTTCTTAAAATATGTTTCTCTAAGTCTATGTATACATAGAAACTCAAAAAACTTACAAAATTGTTATTAGTTTACAAAACTGATTTGGCATGTCTTATTAAATTTATTTGCTTGTGTTTTTTACATTTTTTCATGAGTAATCGAAATAAACATAGCTATCAAATTCGCTGAAACAACCTTGTATTTGGCGTACATTTACTAAAAACACTCAATCGATTTCGAGGGCAGCTACAGGTCCCTCCTCATCAGGAGAACAAAATATCTAGAAAGGGAAAGAATCACTCCGAGTTGAACGGTGTTCAATAAATGAGTATATAACTCTTGCAAACACAATTAATTATAACATATATTGTATTTTTAATTTAATTGGTTAATTAATATTCAATTAGATACTAGTCTCAACATTTTGATTTACATGCAGGCCAGAAAGCAGTCGAGCTGGTGAATGTGCCTTGAAAGAAAGAGTTCAATACATGAAGAGAGGAGTGTGAAGATTTTGGTGCCAAAAAGTACAATATAATAGTAGGTAAATATAATAAACTTATACAGTATATTATAAAGATTCACAAAACATCAGTAAGAAATGGAAATACAATATAACTACATGAGCCATATGCTCAATATGGCCAGTGGCCTGTCTTTATTATCCAGATCATTAAAGTCGTAGTTGGCAATTTTTATAGCTGGGTTAGCCAAGGTGCTTTGTTTAGTATGGAATTTTTTGGCAATTTTGTAATAAAAGGACCTTAGCATACATACACCGATTTCCTCATGTATACGGTTGTTCCTTATATACCAAGGAGCGTTTACAATCTGCCTGAGCATGATGTTTTGGGCAATTTGAAGTTTTCCATGGTATTTATTACATGCGTACGCCCAGACAGGGCAAGCATAACAGAGTAATGGACGCATAATGGATTTATAAATGAGCAATTTGTTATCTATGGATAAAACACTATTTCGAGAAATTAAGGGGTAGAGTCTAGCTTTACGAGCTCGAAACTTTCGTATACTAGCTGTAATGTGTGGGTTCCATGAAAGTGTCTTACTGAGGATCATCCCAAGATAAGAGACCTGCTTGGCCCAGGGGATGGAATTTAAATAGAAGCTCATTTTGGTTTTGAATTTCTGCTTTCTTGAGAACATAATGGCTTGAGTCTTACTGATGTTAATTTGAATTTTCCATTTGATGAGCCAAGCCTCTAGTGTATGTATGTATTTTTGTAGTCGTTGGATTACTGAACCAGCAAATGCACTTTGTGATAGGATTGTAGTGTCATCAGCATATATGGCTAATGTTGTGTCGTGTGATGTTGGGATGTCGTTCCCGTAGATATTGAAGTAGGTAGGTCCTAGAAGGGACCCTTGTGGGAACCCAGCCCGAATAGGGTGAGGTGTGGAGTTGTTACCAGAGACATGAACGACAAAGTTTCTACCTGTCAGGTAGGACTTGGTGATATTTGTGATGTAGCCAGGGAAACCCAGGCTGTGTAACTTGTGAGTGCCTCCAGCCTGACTCTGTCGAAGGCCTTTGCTATGTCAATGAAGAGTCCTCCAGTAACCTTTCGGGTCTTGAATCCTTCCGATATGAATTCGACAACTCTGTATAGCTGGTTAGTGGTGCCAAGGTCCTTCCTGAAGCCAAACTGGTAGGGAATGATGATGTTGTTATCTTCCCGGTGGTCATTGATTCTTTTTAGCAGTATAGCTTCGAAGACTTTACTTAAGGAGGAGAGCAGGCTGATAGGTCAATAGGATTCTGGGCTGGATGACGGTTTACCAGGTTTCAGGATGGGAATGATTTTGGCTGTTTTTCATGAGGCTGGGTAGTGTTGAAGCAAAAGAATTTTGTTGAAGATTTTGCAGAGTAAGAATAAGATCATAGTGGGTAGTCTTTTCAGCATTTCGTTTGTAACTCCATCCAGACCAGGACTTTTCTTCTTCTTGATTTTTTTGACATAGCTAGCCACCTCCGAAGGCATGACAGGAGGAATGCTGTTCATGCATGGATTTGTTGAGAAGGTGGAGGGAAAGTCGCTGACAAGTGTGTCTGTTGGATGATCTTGTATGTTGTTTGTGCAAAACTGAGATTCCAGGAGTTGTGCTAATAATTCCGCTTTCTCAGTTTCAGTGTATAGGATCCCTTGGGAGCCATTAAGGGGCAGAATTTTATTGTGGCATTTGGTATACCTTTTGATTGCTCTCCACAGAGAGTTATCTTCTGCAGAAAGCGAGTTAAGGTAACTGGTCCAGTCGTTTTGTGCTTGTAGTTGTGTAAGAGACTTGACTCTGTTGCAGAGTCTGTTGAAGAGCAGCTTATCCTCTCTGCAGGGAGTTCTCTGGAATTGCCGTCTGGCAGCATTGCGCTGCTTAATCAGTTGAGCAAGTTCTCTGGATCTTTGTGCCTTTTTTCTGGTGACTTCTTGCTGTGCATTTTTGTAGGCTTCATTGATTTTTTTGGTCATATCCTGAATTAAACTATCAATGTGATCCCCAGTTTGTATCGTGGGTAGTGTATATGGGATGTTGTTTAGAGCTTTGGCGAATTCTTGCCAATGTGTTCTGAAGGCTCTGGTGTCTGATGTGGTATAGCTACTGATGTCCAGAATCATGTGAACCGGATCGTGGTCCGAAGATAGTTCATCCAGCACGGAAATAGGCAGTGAAAGGGAAAGAAAGCTGAGTAACGGCTTTTTATACTCTCGGGTAGAACCACGCGCGAGGAGGCAACACCATCTATCGGCAAAAATAATCATCAAGAATTATGTTAATAGAATTTTAAAAGCGCTAGGAAGGACTGGATTAGACTTAAAATCGTTCACTAAACTTGCTAAATCTTTGTGAATATGAAAAGCCTCAAGGAAATCCAATTCACTAACGGAAGAAGCTTTTTGGATAATTTTTGCAGATCCAAAGTCAAATTATGATTAAATTTCCAACTATGATACGCTATTAAAGACTTGTTAATTTCGCCCTTTCGGACATAAGATTCATGTTCCTTGATACGAAACTTTAACGCTCTTTTTGTTTGGCCAATATATCTCAAGCCACACTGACACGATATACTATAAATTCCCCAAGAATTAAAGTCAGAAACAGAATCTTTTAGAGTCGAACCGTGAATTTTATTGATAGGGGAGAAACTGACCTGAAAATTGAATTTGTGGAGAATCCGTGCAACCTTATAACTAACAGAAGGATAAAATGGAAGCACGACAAAGTCATTAATATTATTTCTAACAGTGGAATGTCTTCTATGATGGGAATCTGAAAACTTTTTAACAGCTTTATCAATGATCACGGGAGAAAATCCTCGGTCAATAGCAACTGCTTTTAAATAATTAAGTTCATTGGTAAGCAAGGATTTTGAGGAACAAACTTTGAGCGTGAAAAATACATAATAGTAAAAAGAAGCCATTTTTTGCTTAACAGGATGGCATGACTTAGCATGGGGTGGTAAACAAACTGCAAAGGGTTTACGGTACACAGTGTAGCATTCATTATTTTAATTAACGTAATTATTTTTTGTTTGAACTTTCCTATCGATATCTCAAAATTTCAGTTGCTGCCCGAATTTAGCGCGAGCGTGATATTTATGCAAATCGCATATATCTGTTAGCAGTTTAAAAGGCAGGAGTTAACGAGGGGAAAAACATAGTCTTGGATTTATCGCCGTAAGGCTGTGCGCGCAAGGATTTCCTCTGTACTGAAAGTTCGCCTTCATAGGCCTTTGCAATTACTACTGCTTGCTAGTGAAATTCACATTATTGCATTTCACTAAGAGTTAGGCTTCCCTCGCCGTCCTACTTAAAGTTAAGTTTAGGTATTTGAATTGTTCACACACTTTATTTCATATTATTTTAGTTCAGCTCAAGTAGTGGCTTACTCTCAAGTTGGAGAGTTGTAATTATTTGAATTAAAGGGTCACTTTAAACCCTCCTTCTGACTTTGTAGTTCTTCAACACAAAAGGACATAGCCTAGATTTGCTCACTGTCCTCCACATAGGGTTTCACAGCTTATGCTAAGCAAGAAAGTTAAGAGATATAAGGAGAAACCTTATAACAGTAGTGCTAAAATCAATTTCATTGCGGATTGTAAGAATATCAAGGAAGGGGAGGGAATTCTTGGATTCAATTTCAAGAGTGAATTGGATGGCTGGATCAATTGAATTTATAGTAGATAAAATCTCGGATAAATCGTCTTTATTACCGTCAAAAAGTGCGAAAGTGTCATCTGCATAACGAATCCAGAGACGAAAAGATAGTTTTATAAAGTTTCAAAGTTTGTTCCACAGAATCCTTGCTTACCAATGAACTTAATTATTTAAAAGCAGTTGCTATTGAGCAAGGATTTTCTCCTGTGATCATTGATAAAGCTGTTAAAAAGTTTTCAGATTCCCATCATAGAAGACATTCCACTGTTAGAAATAATATTAATGACTTTGTCGTGCTTCCATTTTATCCTTCTGTTAGTTATAAGGTTGCACGGATTCTCGACAAATTCAATTTTCAGGTCAGTTTCTCCCCTATCAATAAAATTCACGGTTCGACTCTAAAAGATTCTGTTTCTGACTTTAATTCTTGGGGAATTTATAGTATATCGTGTCAGTGTGGCTTGAGATATATTGGCCAAACAAAAAGAGCGTTAAAGTTTCGTATCAAGGAACATGAATCTTATGTCCGAAAGGGTGAAATTAACAAGTCTTCAATAGCATATCGTAGTTGGAAATTTAATCATAATTTTGACTTTGGATCTGCAAAAATTATCCAAAAAGCTTCTTGCGTTGGTGAATTGGATTTTCTTAAGGCTTTTCATATTCACAAAGATTTAGCAAGTTTAGTGAACGATTTTAAGTCTAATCCAGTCCTTCCTAGCGCTTTTAAAATTCTATTAACATAATTCTTGATGATTATTTTTGCCAATAGATGGCGTTGCCTCCTCGCGCGTGGTTCTACCAGAGAGTATAAAAAACCGTTACTCAGCTTTCTTTCCCTTTCTAGATATTTTGTTCTCCTGATGAGGAGGGACCTGTAGCTGCCCTCGAAATCGATTGAGTGTTTTTAGTAAATGTACGCCAAATACAAGGGTGTTTCAGCGAAATTGATTGTTATTAGTTTGTTGAATACAGCCTATCCAAGAAAAATAGGGCAATGGTATAATCCACTGCTAATCATTCTTACTTAGGTGGAATGGGAAAAAGACCAATGTTACATTTTTAGAGATAGTTGTTGGTTTTGCTACAAATAAACATTTATTATTTTCATCTAAAAAAAAAAAAAAAAAAAGGCCGAAGCGTTTAGCTGGCATTTTCTTTCCTTATATTATGGGTTTTTCAAATAACAGGTTCATTTTGAAGCTTTAGATAATCTTCATTAACCTGAACACCCAGTTTTCTACAAGATGGTTTTCTTGCAATAGAAAGTCCCAAATAATAAACTATTATGTGTCTTTGGAAATCAAGCCTTTGAAAATGTATGAATTCCCGGGGTATTTGCAGCATTCCTTGCTAGTGTAGTTTAATTTACGTTGGTCAAACTAGGAAAGCCTTAAAATTTCGCATTAAGGAACATGAGCCTATGTTAGGAGAAAGGAAACACAGAAGTCTTCTGTTGTTCAGAATTGTTGGTTCAAATATCATACTTTCAATTTTTCTGTAGCCAAAAGTATTCAAAAAACATCTTCTATTGGCGAATTAGATTTTCTAAAGATGTTTCACGTTCAAAAATATTTCTGTTCTATACTGCAGGTCAACCTAAGCTGAGAACACTGGATATAGTAGAAAGTGTATGCGTCCGCCGGAGAATATAGTTCTACCATTTTCGAGAAGTTATATAGTAAAACTTACGCTGTGAAATATGAATACTGTTGAGCAAAAAAAGCGGAAGGGAAAAAATGTGTGAAACGATAGATTACGTTACGTCCGGCGTTTTATTTTAAAATCTGCTAATATGTCAATCATTCGATGACAACAGGAAGACATGCCCTTTTTTTTTGGGCATTATTGGCGAAACCGAAAATTCCAGCTACCCCGACCTCACCCCACGCTGGATGAGAAAAGCAAATAAAGCATTCATTCATTCACTGACCGGAAGGAGAAGATAGCAATTGTTATGGCGTCTAATTCATCTTGACATATGTGTGTGATTTTCAACCTCATAAGACTGGTAAACTACTGAGCAGTTCCGCTAATATTATCGTTATGAATGTTGTTATAAAATTACGGGAGCATTTTGCTAATAAATCCGATAACGAAATTGTTACCTTTGCTGCTGATTTGACTGGAGTTTCTGCAACAAGCATCAATCGCATGAAATCCGAATTGAAAGAAAATGGCAAATTTTCCACTCCGGGGGAAAAACGACCTCTGAAAGTCGGTACGCAAACCAGAATCAAACGATATGATGAGATAACTTTAGCAACAATACGAAGGAAAGTTCATAGTTTTTTTTTCGGAATGAAATTCCTACTGTGAAAAAAGTGGCTAAAGTTATAAATGATGAACCTGATTTGCCAAATATGTCCATTCGCACAGTAGGACGAATGATGAATGATTTAGGATTTGCATACAGAAAACGAAAAGGCCAGTCAATTTTGATTGAACGTGACGATATTCAATGTTGGAGGCACAGATATCTAAAAGATATAAAAAAATATCGTGCAAAGGGTAGGACAGTTTATTACACCGATGAAACTTGGGTAAATTTTGGGCACACCAAAAACCAAAATTTGGGAGGATACGACTGTAAAAAGTGCTAAGAGAGCCTTTTTGAGCGGCCTTTCGGCAGGTTTAACTGCTCCCTCAGGAAAAGGGTCACGATGCATAGTTGTTCATGTTGGTAACGAAAACGGATTTATTCCTGAAGCATGCGATATATTCGAAGCTAAAAAAAAGAAGAAGATTATCACGGGGAAATGAATAGAGTATTATGAAAATTGGTTTGGAAAAAAATTGCTGCCTAACCTGCAACCGAACAGTGTAATTGTGTTGGACAATGCATCTTACCATAGCGCTTTGTCTGAAAATATTCCCTCTTCAAGTACAAGGAAAGCGAACATTCAACTTTGGTTGACAGAAAAAAATATTCCTTGGGAAGCTGATATGTTGAAGGCAGAAGTTTTAGTTCGGAAACAGTTTGAATTGAATCGTATCGATGCTTTAGCTACTGAAGACGAACATACCGTTCTTCGCTTACCACCATATCATTGCGAATTGAATCCAATTGAGCTCATATGGAGCAGCATAAAAGGATATGTAGCATCTGAAAACAGAACTTTTAAAAAGGACAAAGTCCGTAAATTGATTGAGAAAGGGATAGATTTAGTGATTCCTATGCAATGGGCTAAATGCGTGAGGCACGTAATAGAAGAAGAAGAGAAAATGTGGAAGTTAGACGGTCTGGTAGAGAACACTGTTGACTGCGTGAAGTTTAACATTGATGAGTCGGATAGTTCAGATTCTTCAGACGATAATCTTAGCGGAATTGAATACCTCAATTAAAAAAAGGCCCTTTTTAGGGCCACAAATTAAAAATACAAGGGCCGCCCTTGTATTATTAAATTAAATTAAAAAGTTAAAAAAAAGGGCAAAACTATAATTAATTGTAAACAACATTATAAACACAAGCTAACATCCATTAAAACATCTAACATGAAAGTGTCCCCCCAGTGGCCGAGGTTAAGACCGCTGAATGCTGGTAGTTTGACATTGGCTCGAATCCAAGCGAAAGGGGTGGATTCGTGGTTTTCCCATGTGTAACGTGAATAGGAGCCCGTTTCCTTTAGAAAGTCCTGCACCAATGCATCTCATCACTTAGTCAGATAGCGGGTAGGATATGGGTGATTATGGCAAAGCCTCTAGGGATATCTGCCTAAGGCAGGGGGGCCTTCGTGGAGGACTTTTTAAGGGAAACTGGCTCCTATACACGTTACACATGAGGAAAACCACGAAAAACCCACGCAGCCAGCCCGTTCGCGAGATTCGAACCTCGGAACGAACTACCAGTATTCAGCGACAGTCATTAATAAATATGGTGAATTTTTAAACGCACTTGTTAACAATTTAAATTTTTTATACTTTTTTAGATCTTATGAACATTTCAGCTTTATTGTAACTAACAAAAGACATTTCTAATGTTATGTTTTTAATTAATTAGTATAGGCTTATTTTATTGGTATAGAATTATTCTTTTCAGAATTTTAATCTTATTTCGCAGTTATAAAATGTTTAATATTTTCCTAATAGCTTGAAATTTTTAATCGTAAATTCGTTAGTCCTTAGACTGTAATCTGAAGATCTCAATTTCCAATTTTTTATTTTAAACAATAATAAACAAGATAGGACAAAATGTACTACGGGAGGGTGATTGAGTATGATTGCATGAGCATGTGTCTTACGAGACAATTAATACTGATATGATATTTGCTATGAAATATAGACAGTTTTTAAACATCCCAAATTAAAATCAAATTAACTTCTTTAGAAAATAAATTTTAAAAGAATTCC
Organism: Stegodyphus mimosarum; assembly: GCA_000611955.2. Classification (NCBI taxonomy): domain Eukaryota; kingdom Metazoa; phylum Arthropoda; class Arachnida; order Araneae; family Eresidae; genus Stegodyphus; species Stegodyphus mimosarum. The sequence goes on from KK116321.1 coordinate 146,831, forward strand.
CCGGTTCGCTGCTTTGGTAGCAACAAACTGAGTAAACTCTTACAAATTAAGAGAAACTGCCAAATTTCCTAAGTTGATATGTTTTAACTTAAAAAAAAAAAAAAAAAAAAAATCAACCCAAGCTGCAAGGAATGCATTTTTAGGTATTCCGTTTCAAGTTTTAAGTAACGATTTAGTTTTTAAAGGTCATCAAATTCGCATACGTCACATTTAGATAGTAGTGAAAAAGTTCATATAAATTAAGAAAATGAATAACACGCCCTACGTTTTATGCTACAATTAACTATCAGTTTTAGTTGGAGCTTCATCGCATACAAAGATTGTTGTTTAAGTGGGTTGGATTTGGCAAGAAGTCGCCAAATGTGTAAGCGACTTGGAAGAGTTGAATATCCGCGGGCAGTTGGGTGCGTATGGATATCTTGAAGAACAGGGTGAAAAGCAGTGAAAAGGTCGTTCTAGCCTTATGTGTGTTCTCAGGATAGGTTGTCGTGAAGTATAGTTAATGACCCTATTTCCAATCCATCTTTACCTTCAGCCTTTAAAGATATTATGTTTTAGTTTTCTTGCTTCATCAATAGATGGCGCTAGTAGCTGAACTCCTATCCAGCTATTCTTATCTTATCTTATCACTATATCTTATCTCCTTCACTTGCACTTTGGCAGCTGAGGTTGCTGTTTCGGTAAAACCATCGAAACTAGTCATGTGAAAATTTGCAAATATAACGCTGATTTTTGTTGTTTGACTTCTAAATTAATATTGGTTCGGAGTGCTATTTTACCTTAGTAACAAATGTATACATATATAGTGTTACGATTTTCGTATATATCTCAATAATATTAGCGAAATTATATGTAAAATTGTAGCATCTTTTGAATAATGTCACATGAAAATTTGAAGAAGCGAAACTTTGCTGGGAAAATAAGAATACAAAGGCAAGTCTATTTAACATTCAGCAAATGGCTGTCTCTCTAAATTGGCGTGATATCGCCAAAATGGCGATGCTTTTGGAGACTAATTTTTGTCTCCAAATTTGGTGAGAAATCGCCAAAAGGTGTTAAACTTGGCTGCCATTTGGGTCCGGTCGATGTATAACTGTAGTTGGTATGGTGATTGAATAAATGTAATTAATCTATATATGTAACTGTAGCTGTATTCGGCTCTCATAGGGCTTCCAATAATTTCGAGAAGTGAAAAATAATAGAGATTTCTCAACGGCTGGGGGAAAACTATATAAGTCTAGAGAGAGTATATGAGTTTTGGAGTTTCTTGGCCCAGCGTCAGTTGGAAGTACTGAGATATCTTCGTATTAACTTGGCTCTTTAAGATGCGATTTGCATTGTGTTGTATTTAACGTTCTTATTAGTTTGAAGTGTCATTACTGATTTCTCTTTGTGATGCTATGAAGAGTTGTACTAGTATTTTTGTCTAAAGTTCCAGAACTGTGAAGTGTTCCTTTGGTAAAATAAATTTTATCAGGCTATCGTTGGTTTTATAGAAATCAAGTAGCGAAAGCAGAAAGCAATTCTGATGTTTTTAAATTATTACCTCTGTCTTCTAGTTCATCTCTAAAATGATATGATATGATGGTATTCCTCACATATGATGGTAAGATCTCTTGGCGAGTGTATAAGACTCAGTTTTCTATAGTAGTAAAGGCATCCCCAAGCTAAGGTCTGCCAACTCTCCTCTTCTCTGAGAGCAGACGCAGTCCTTCATACTCTGCCTGAAAACCAGAAGCTATACTTCGAAGCTCTATTCCGCGCGTTGGAGCTGCGCTTTGGGGAGAAGTGTTTAAAAGATTATAGAAGGCTCCAGTTGAAATCTCGCCAAAGGAAGCCAATAGATACACTCCAGGAGTTCTTCACGAATGCTGAAAGACTCTGTTATCTCGCGTTTTCGGATTGCCAATCACAAACGAGGGAAATCTTGTCCCTGCAGTTCTTCATCGATGGCATCCGGCACCCCGAGATACGGAAAGCCTTGCGAATGGCAGATATCAAGGATTTAAAAAGCGCTTTAGTATACACCACGATATTCGAGGCAGTCTAGCAAGCAACTTGTAGAGACCGCCGCTCAATCAGAGCTGCTCAAGTCCAGAAACCAGTGGATCATGCGTCTGATCGTAATTTAAATTTAATAATTTAAATTAAAATTAGCTGCGAAAGTGCGTGTATCCCGTCCAAAGTTCAACCCTTATTTTCAGTCCGCAGTCATCTCTCTCGAATAATTTTTTCATAAGTTAGTATTGATGTTAACTCCCCAAATGCACTCCCAGAACCTTAAAAAAAAAAAAAAAAAAAAAAAAAAAACTGCTAAGTGATCTTCTACACATTATTTTGATTACTCTTGTAAGGTCTACTCTTGTCTAACTTTAGGGTGAAAACTGGAGCGTAGTGACTGCACAGAAGAAGGGTTAAAATTACCCTTTGTTGCAATCTTTAATTATTTAGAATGCCTCAACTCGACGCTAACAAACTCAGGGCTAAAGAAAAAGAAAGCCTGGGTCATCCCTTTAAGGGGAACGATGCCGACACGAACCCTATTGATGAACAATGTGACGTCACTGGGTTCCTCACATGGATCTTATAAGAAAGGTCCATACTCTTATAAGGTCCATGGTTCCTCACCTCGCCTGCTGGCCAGAGTTTTATAGAGTGGAAGCTTAAATCTTTACTTCTTACATTCTTTGAAAGAAGTTTCTTTTACTTGAAAATTATAGCTGAGGATACTTTTAAAATGAATTAGTATTTATAAAGTGTTTGTAAAGCGAAAATATTGAAAAAAAAAGGGGCCCTGTGGCGTTGCTGCCTACGGTAATACGTATCATAATACGAAAGAAACAAATGTGATATTTCATCCAATTTCGGTGCAGAAACCTTCAGCAAACAAAAGAATGCCTGTGTAAGTGTTGCAGAGCATGCATACTTTTTTTTGTCCAGTCTTTTATCAGTTCATAATATCAATGTTAAGTTTTCTTACTGCGATGGCTTTACAAAATTTTTTTCTTCTTTTTATTATTAAAGTTTTAGAGTTTACTTTAGTTATTAAATATCCCGTTCTTGTCGCTTACGGCACATAAAATTCGATTCAATAGCAAAATTACAAAATATTTAAAAACATCATATCCTTAAAATTTCCAATAGATAATCTCACGCTCTGGAAATAAAAAAGCTTTTTTCTGTACAGTGCTGCTACTGCTTGCTTTGTAATCGTTGAGTTTGCTAATTAAAAATTCGTTAAAGTTGAACAAACTATAAAATAAATAATAAAACAAATTCCAAGTTCAAAATTCGATCTTCCAGGTGCCCTTTTCGGGTGGAGGATTATGTTAATCAAAATTTGATGGCTGTAGGAACCGCTGCTTTTTCACAGTTCGAGAAACATGCATACATTTATGCAGATTCTTCATTAGTTAATTACTTTAAATATAATACTGGGCTTTAATATTTGGTGGCAATAATTTGAAAAGTATACTTCGTTTATAGACATTCAACGCAAAATGCCGTTTAGAGACTAATATCCCACTCGTGACTAACAACCCTTTCAGGCTAAAAATTAGTCAAGAAAATGGAAAATTATGAAACGATTTTCGGAAAAACCGAAACTGTACCGAAAAACAAATAAGTGCGTTAATGAAGTAAAAGCGAATTAAATTGTCTCCAGATGTCATTTCAGAGAGCATTGTAATCAGATCATTATCCGTGAAATCATAGGTAGATAGGAGCCATTTTCCCTTAAAAAGCCTCTGTGAAGGTTGAAAAAAATTTTCGAAAATATATGGGAGCAATTAAAAATCATATTTTTAAACATGAAAAATGTTTTCCCTCCGTCAATAAGAACACAATTCGTTTATTTTGCTGCTTACGAACATTCATAAGCGTTTGACACCATAACTGGAATGTATCCCTTGTGTCGGCAAGAAAAGCTAAGCAGAAAATAGGTAAATGGAAATAAATCATGTAAATTAATTTAATTTATCGTATCAAAAATAGTATTTTAAATCACTGTTTGGTTTATTATTCACGTAATTTGTTATATGATTTAATTTAAGCACTTTTTAGCTGTTTATAAATCATGAAATTCTGCACAGAGATAAATTAGTCTTAGAATACATACTTTTAAAATATAAGAATATACAAATATACATAAGACAGTATATAAGTATCAATTTAAAATATTTTTATTATTTTATGAGTAATGGACGCTGCATAGTAATCCTGATGATCCATAGTAATGCTTTTATAATAGTCATTGCCAGGGCTTAAAAAATCTGATTAACTCATTTCGAGTGATAGTTGAAACACAAAATTAAATTAAGCGAAATTTGTTTGGATTTAATGCAGTATGAAATTTATTATTAGTATTAATTAACTTTTAATCAGATAGTTTTGTAAGGTCTTTCTAGCACGTATTCTGAAAATATGTTTGCATAATTTTATTTAATGCTAGCCGCTGTGCGGCCAGCCTTCGTCTGGGTTTTAAGTGTACCGGAAAAATGCCTAAAGAGAACACCAAACATTAAATTTGAAAACTGCACAGAATTTTACTCTGCATAACAATTTTATCGAAAAAGAAGCAAAGAACAGCGTTAAAAAAATTCAGTTAAAAATGCATTATATATAAAAAGCATACAATGAAATAAGCAATATCCGTTAATACAAATATTAATCATCCTAATAAATAAATTAACCAACTTCCTGCTGCCTTCTCTAGACAAACGTCCAGTATCCAAGAGAAACATTAAATTTAAAAACAGCACAGAATTATCGCCCTCATTTTTTCGTGCTGATATCAGCAACAATGGCTGTGTGCCATTGTTGTTCATATAATGAGAGAAAATTATTAATTTGATACTATTTCATCTTGTCTAGATGCATCTTGTGTACCAGATTTCATAGGCCTGGGTCTATTAGCTTACGCGCAGTACGAACGAAAGACACCTACACACACAGAAAGACTCGCCCTTTTAAATATAGATCTATAAATTAATTAAACAATTTACCTTTGCAAAAAGAAACAATCTTTCAATTTCTTAAACTGTTCAATAGAGTAAAATCTCGCTTTGCTATAGCCCATTATGTCTTAAAAGGACGCGATTTCGTCAGAAAACAAAAAATTAAAAAAAAAAAAATCTAATTCGAATTTCGAAAAACTCGCTTCGAGGTGCACTGGCTCATGCAAAAAAATCATGCAAAACTTTTCAATATCTTACAAACAGTGAAATAAGCAAAAAATAACATGAAAGAAACTCAAAAAACAAAACATTTCGCGCAGAATTTTACTCTGCAGAACAACTTTATCAAAAAAGAAATCAATAAAAATGTATTATATATATAAAAAATGACAATGAAATATGCAGTATCCCTTAATACAAATATTACTTATCCTAATAAATAAATTAACCAACTTCCCTTTGCAAAATCTTAAGAACTCAAATGGTATAAACAGATTAAGAACTTAAACAGATTAAAAAATATCATGCAAAACTTTTTTATAATTAAAATTATATATAATTAAAACATAATATTACAATGAAATAAGCAATATCCCTTGATACAAATGTTAATTATCCTAATAAAGTAATTAAACAATTTACCGTTGCAAAAAGAAACAACTTTTTAATTTCTTAAACTTTTCAGTCTCTTAAAAACAGTAACATAAGAAATACGATGAAAAATTGTTGCCAAACCGAAATTTTTAAAAGAATGAAACTATTCAAAATGATGCAATTTCATCAAAAATCTATCAACAACAATAAGAAAGGAAAATTGTTGCCAAAACTACATTTTAAAATATCTGAGATGTGAGAAGTGTATTCGGAAGCTTCATTTAAAAAATTTTAAAAAAATACAAAATATTATTATTTTTCCAAAATTCTTTTTTTAAAAGGAGTCGAAAGGATTAAAGTTCAACGTGTCCAAAAATCAAAGGAAAATAAACAGCACATTTTTTAAAATAAGTTTTTTTTAAAAAAATTCCGCTGAAAAGGTGTTAAGCTCACCTTCCTAAATAAATTCGTATTTAATCGATTTATTGAAATACGAAATTTATTTTAAGTTCGTAAAATAGCTAAGTGTCTACGCTTCACGACGATGTAAAAATGAAATGTATAGAGTGAAATCTCGCTTTCCTGTAGCCCATTATGTCTCAAAATGACGCCATTTGGTCACAAAACATAAAATAAAAAATATTCTAATTCGAATTTCGAAAAAATCGCTTCGAGGTGCACTGGCTCTTGTGTAGATACACCTATGTACCAAATTTCGTGGCCCTGGGTCTATTAGCTTACTCGCAACACGAACGAAAGACCCCCCCCCCCACACACAGACTCTTTGTTTTATTATATGTAGAGATTTCTATAACGCAACTTGTGACATTATTTGTGATATTTTAAGTCAAAAAGAATTCTTCGTAAGTATAGAAATTTATCGATGTTTTTGTCGATAGATTACTATTATTTACATTTAAAAAAAAATAGCGCGGAAAAAATGAGTCATATTTATTGTATATTCGACTTTAAATGTTAATTTAAGCTTATGTTTTACTCGTACTGTAGTTTAATTAAATGTGCCATAGCTACATTACTAGGTCAGATATAAATGCATATATATTATGATTTCATGCTATAAAATTTCTTGCTCATCTTATTTACCAAACATTTCTTCAAAGCCTTTTGATTTTCAAGCAAATGTTCATAAAACCAAAGGCAGACTCTTAAAGCAGCAAGTGAACCCAACTACGTCATCAGTCTCTTCTTTGGGTTTCAGCTTCGGGTTGTAATACGTATTATAATACGAAAGAAACAAATGTGATATTTCATCGAATTTCCGTGCCGAAACTTTCAGCAGACGAAAGAATGCCCGTGTCAGAGTAAGCATACTTTCTTTTTTGTCCAGTCTTTTATCAGTTCATAATATCAATGCTCAGTTTTCTAACCGAGATGGCTTTACAATTTTTTTCCTTCATTTTATTATTAACGTTTTGGTGTTTACTTATTTATTAAATATCCTGTTCTTGGCGCTTACGACACATAAAATTCGATTCAACAGCAAAATCACAAAATGTTTAAAAACATCATATCTTTAAAATTTCAAGTAGACAGACTCCCGTTCTAGAAATAAAAATGCTTTTTTCTGTACAGTGCTGATACTGCTTGCTTTGTAATCGTTGAGTTTGTTAATTAAAAATTCGTTAAAGTTGAACAAACTATAAAATAAATAACAAAACAAATTCGAAGAAGCCCTTTAGCCCTGTAACAAACTACGCAAGAACCAGCCCTTTAGCCCTGTAACAAACTACGTCTCTGCTTGGGCGGTAACTGAAACAGTAAGAACTAAATTCAAAATTTGAAAACATTCACAAGTAGTAGAATTACGCTACAGGGCTCAGACTATCATGTTTCCTAACAGAGCGTTGATAATTTAGTGACAGCAAAGTAATAGCTGTTACGCCACTTTTAACCAGCAATAAATAAGCTGAAGCTCACGCTACAACAAACACAAAGTTTTCCCACACTGTCTAACTTTTCCCTCTAGAACTTGATACTTAAATATTTTCTCCCACTGGTAGAATTTGCATGCCCGCTACCAAATTTAAATATTCTAGCATTGACAATTAGGGGAATGAAGGCTTATAAGAAAAAAAACTTAAATTAAACTGGTTATTTATAATCAATATAAATCCCTACACACTTATTGTAGTTGTGAGTACCCTCACTGAATTATTGGAATTTTAAAATTCACAATTTTAAATCTCTCTTAAATTATTTTTTATCACTCTCAGTTTCGAAAGCATTACATGTAAATATAAGCATTGAACAGCTGAGTGCGTCTACGCCATACGCATTATTATTTCTTTGCATTATTTTTATCTTCGCCATTTTTTTTTCATTTTTCCTTTCTGAATAACATTAACCAAGATACTGATATCACTGACTGGAATAAACAACTAATTATGACTAAATTAAACAACAATTAAAGTAAGCAACTCATGTCTTAAACCGCATGATATCTTAAAACTAACATCAAAATAGTTCGCATATGCAGTTCCTAAAATGGGTTCACATTAATAAGGCTTATAGCATCTATTGATTGCATTATTCGAATCGCATAATTCACATTTAAAAAAAAAATTTACAAATATTTGAAATCTTTCAGATTTTATATTATGCCCAGAGGCACTTTTTTTTTCTTTAACAGACATATACACGTTCGAGAGTATCTGGTAACACTCTATTGTGTTAAAACACCCCATTGTGCTAAAAACATTTAAAAAAAGTATATCTTTAGAATTTCTGATAAACAGCCTCGCGTGGATCATTTCTTTACTGCTGGTACACAACTACATAGAGTTTCAACCAGTATCTTTGATTTATGCCCTAGAGCCAATTGCGGTGATTTGCAGTAACATACACTTGCACCACCACCCGAAGGCTGAGAGTCCGGCTGACAGTGTCATGAGATGAAATGAGCAAACTGTTATAAACTACTAAGTCGATAAATTATGAGAATATTTAAAAATATAAGCAATTAACAGGAGTGCAATCCGCTAAATTGATTAATTTTCATTCTAATTCAATCAGTTGATTGTCGATGAAGGTAAACTTGCAGTTGTAAATATACAGGTAACAATGTTTTAAAATTAACTTCAATATAAACAAGGTGTAGAATTTTGTCAATTTCAGTACAATTCATATTTTATTTCGCATTTCGAGAGAAGATTTAATTTTAACATGACATACTTGAAAAAGCAATAAATCACAGTACAGTTCGGCAGTTCTTGTTATAGGCGTTGGCGGTAAAAGTACGGTACATATTTAATAAAAGGTAAAATTGTAATCAATGAAGTAACTGTAACACAACCAAAGTCGACATCCGCTTTGCCGAATGTAGAAGTCCAATAATTTGGTTTTTGCTAGGCATATATATATATATATATATGAAATGATAGAAACAAATTTAGAAGTCATGACGAGCAGGAATTTTGATGTCGTAGAATGCTAAGATGCCGAATCTAGAAATGACGCAGTGCAGAGAGAGGTTACTATTTTTAGAATTGAGAAGGAAAATTTACGTTGGTAATTTAATCTTTTACATATCCTTTATTTTTCTTATATAAATATATAAGATATATCTTATCTAAATATATTTTCTTATATTCATAATGAAAGTAATTAAAAGTAAATTAATAAGCCCAAGACTTGCGCTAAAGCTGCAAAGTAATAAAGCAATAATTTTTTTAAAAATTTTTATTTTCTTATATATATATTTCTTATATATATATTTCTTATATAATATATATATATATATTGTATTATATTTATATTATACAATATATATATAATTATAAATAGGTAACTACACTGCTGGTCACCCAAATTGCAACACCTAGAAAGACAAGAGATATCACAACAAAATTTATTTAGCAGATAACATGTTGACCAAGTATCAAATGATTAAATTTATAGACTTCTGTGAAGTGTGGTTTCTTCTAGAATTAGTAGCCAGAGTAACCGCCATTGTTGGAGATCACCGCTGCCACACGCCTCGGCATTGATTCAAAGAGACTTTGGATGTGTTCTTGGGGTACAAAAGATCAAGCAGCTTCCACACGTTCCCAAAGTTGATCTGATGTGGCAGCTTGGGATGTAATCTGGGTCAATCGTTTAGCAACCATGGACCACATGTTTTCTATCGGCGAAAGATCCGGAGAACGAGCCGGCCAGAGAAGCAGTTCAATCTAGCAATTGACGAAGAACCCTTGAACAATGCGTGCCACGTGTGGTCGCGGATTATCCTGTTGAAATATGGCTGTGGGCAAGCCCTGAAGGTAAGGAAGGACAACTGTCTCCAACACCTCGGAGATGTAGCGCTGGCTGTTTAAAGTACCGGCAATGCGTACCAGAGGATTGCGAGAGTGATATCTAATACCGCCCTATACCATAATACCCGGTGCAGGACCAGTGTGGCGGTGCATAACGCGGCTGTTCAGCATCCTCTCTCTACGGTGTCTCCAGACTCGAATCCGACTATCGTGGTATTGCAGACAGAAGCGTGACTCGTCGGTAAAGACAATTTCATTCCATTCTGCTGTCCACATCCTTCTTTCATCGCACCATTGGCGGCGGAGACGTCTGTGGTTCTGCGTCAAGGGAAGACGAAGTAATGCGCGTCTTGCAGACAGACCACTCTGCTGTAAACGGTGTCGAATGGTACGCGCAGACATTGGGTGATGTGTTACAGACTGAATGTGCTGTGCTTCGTGATGTGACTGAGCGATCCGTCACTGCCATATGCACAATGTTCCTGTCATCACGTGAAGGTGCAAGCGATCGAACACGTCGGTCCGTCCTACCCTTCTGCATCCAACGGTCACATATCCGCATTACAGCTGTTTGGTTTCGTTCAACACGACTATCGATTTCCCTGAAAGATAATCCACACTCTCGGTAGGCCACTACCCTTCCTCTGTCGAACTCGGATACTTGATCAAACGATGATCGTTGTTTACTACGAAGTGTAATTGATCATTTTTTTAAAAAACAGCAAGAAAAACACAATTGCCGAACTTGAAATCGTTGAAAACTCCAAGCCTTAAATAGCACTATGAAGTGGCGCCATAGGCGCGCGTAATGTGCGTCTGCGCTGAAATTCTGATCATTTGCATATCTCACCTCCGCTAATGTTAAATCTCTCCTTTGTTGTAAATTTCATGTTATTTGCATGCTGCCTTCAGGGTGTTGCGTTTACGGTCGCCAGCAGTGTATAATACAATATATGATACAATACAATATTATACACATATTTACAGTTTACTACCAACGCTGATCACAATAAATTGTTCTCTGTCTTTTGGCAGTAATTTCAACTCTGTTGCCCAGCATTGTAGGGTCATAATTAATTAAATCCTTTATAGCTGGATATGGAGAATTTTTAACGTATTCAAAGAAATTATGAGTCTTAATAAGAATTTGATCACGAATAGAATTGATTTAAATTTTTTCGTTGATGACTGAATTTCTTAGAAACCGTGGTGCATTTGCTATAGCTGTTACAATTTTGTTTTGTAAAACATAAATTTTTTGCCGTTCAGTCTTGTTTGCGGTTCCTCAAGCTGGGACTGTATAGAGGATAATGAGCCTAATTAGGATGAAGTACAGAGTTCTTTTGGTCCAGATTTGCGTCGAATTAAGCTGCATATTGCATAAAGGCTAAATTTGCACGACTTTATTTGTATGAGCCTTGAAAGTGTGTTTTTGAACATTTATGATTCCCATATATTTATAAGAATTTTCCACTGGGAGGACTACATTATCAATTTTAATATCAGTATTAATTCCCACTGTGATTTTGTACCGACGATAAAGCACAACACAGCACTTAAAAGTTTAATTAGCACTTAGAAATTAATTGTCCATAATTTTCACCGTTTAGAAACAGTGTTAACTTGAATTTGGAGATTATTTAATGCGATTTGTGGATTCATGGTTTTTGTAACAATTACGTGTTATCCGCATACTTTAAAGTACTTGCATTCAGTGGATTAGGAAGATCATTTAAGAAGACAGTATGTCAGGACTGAGTTTTCGGTGCATATTCTTGGCAAACATCTTCGTGAAACGTGAAGTCCTGATCTTGAACAGGGAGCTGAATGCAGCTATGTTCTGTGGTAGAATACTGTGAATAAGTGGTAGAAGAACTACACTTCAGAGGGATTTAAAATCCTTTTTTATTAAACCACAATTATGTACAGCCACTTCCCAACTCGGGAGGGATACAGAAAATAATGACCGCCACTTGGGTCTAAACTGAACAATAAAATTAATTTAAACTAAAGCTAATTAGAAATTAAATCGTCGTTGCTCACAGAGCTATGAACGCGAGGTTGGCCTCTAAACTAAATGGTGCGTAGCAAGATTTAACTAATACTGACGCCCTTAGAGTTACTTCAATAAGTAATAACGTAACAGCGCTACGGCTTAGAATTTAAATAGTAGCTGGTCAGGCGAACGTTGAATAGCGTAACAGTGGTCTGAGACTAAAAGCTCTCTCACACTGAAAGGTTTCTACCTATCGTTTAAATAGAACTTGGCTCCACTTCTAATTAACATAAAGCTGAAACGCGCGTTTATTCTAACGGGAAGTTTGAAATGAGAACAGATAGAAAAGGCAAAATTAAAATAAAACTTTGTTAGTTTAACTAAAACCTTACAAGTAAAAAGCTTTAGTGTTAAAATTCAACTTTGAGGGATGCCACAGCAGATCATCATTTTTTGCAGAGTAGAAGTCACCGCAACTTTCTTGAAAGCAACGTCTTTTAAATAGAAAATTATTAGTGGAATGAAACTATTCGGAAGAAGAAAATTAGAAAGTTTATGGATGAGACCGTTATGGCAAACACGGTCGAATGCTTTTTCCAAGTTCAGGAAATAAGCAGCTACAGCAGATTTATGAACATAGGCTTGCAAAATACACTCTTAGACAAAAAAAAAAAAAAAAAAAAAAACCATGACGCAACGAGAAGATATAAAACAAATTGGACACAAATTGATATGCATACAGGTTTCGACGGAAAATGCAAAATTTTACATTTTGGCTGCCAATGAATAAACGGTTGTCGCTACTGCGTAACTGGCAGGATATTAAAGAGGAGAAATTACGATTCCTGGTCATAAATTCTTCAGGAATTTCATTCCGTGTACTCTGGTAAACAGAAACTATGCCTCGCGTACAGGTGCGCGAGCGATATGCGCAGATGTCAGAATTTGGGAGAGGAGGTCGTGCAGTTGGGCTCAGAAGCCGGTTGTCCTTATCGGCAAATAGCATTCGACATTTGAGCAGGAGCGATGCCATTATTAGACGATGTTGGTAGCAGCATCCCCCTGTTCTTGGCTGCGGAGCAGGAACATGCAAAGGCTTCAGTTCTTCAGCTAAGAAAAGACTGCAAAATTGAAAATGAGATAGTAGCTGCCAGCTCCTACACTTCACCGACCCATCCATATGAAAGACATCCAGCTAGCCGAAATAATATCACACTATGCATAAGGCACAACAGGTTCCAAGTATTATTTCCAAAGATCTACACTGATGGTTCTGGCATAAACAACGGAAAAGGATGTGCTATAAAATTATATCTCAGTGACCATGATACAAAAGACTTCAAGTTCCAACTTGACAAAGAGAATAGCGTTTTTCAGTCAGAAATGTTCGCGATATTGCAGGCAATCAACGTAAGTACACATCATCATTTTCCAAGGACTTATATCTATACAGATTGTCTCTCGGCAATGCATGCTCTCGCGAACACAAATAATAGATCATCATTAGCTCAGGAAATTCTCAGAAAGTCCTCAAGTGCTCAAGGCCAACACTTCTTTTTAATCTGGATCAAGGCCCATGTTGGTCATAAAGGAAACGAAGAGGCTGACATATTAGCCAAGGAGGCAGCACAGGGAATCAATGCCAAGAAAATAAGCATTCCCTGGCCAGCCTCTCACCTCAAACTAAAACTACGGATCACAACTAAACACTTATGGCAACAATGGTGGGACGGTGCAAATACAGGCAGAAGAGTTTACAATCTCTTCCCCAAAGTTGACTCTCCTCCAATCCATCTCTCCAGACACATCACGTGGTTTATCACGGGGCACGGCCCCTTTCCCACGTACCTCTATGCAAGAAATCTCTCTTCATCAGACTCCTGTGCATGTGGTGAAAGGGGTCACCCCGAACATTATCTATTTTCCTGCCCATTTACAGATTCCCTTCATCTAAAGAAGCCAAATTCAGAAGATGATTTACTCCCATTTTTAAGATATGCTGTTAAGAACAAGCACTTGAGGAATAAAATTACGAAGGTTATTGAATTTTTGGCTGCCAGAAGTCAAGAGCTATGTATTGTAACTTAACCTTCAAAGAATACTTCAGCAATAGCAAAATAAAGCAAATAAATACAGATATAATGTACGCGGGCTTACCTTTACAGGAAAGAAATAAGCACCGCAACCATAAGTACAAAATAGGTCACTCACAAATAAGGTAAGGGGCTCTCATCTGTTTACTTCTGGCAAATAATAGATGAACCCCCTACATTTCTATGTGACATAAGCTCATATTACTTGATAAGTGAACACATATAATAAATTGCCAGCATTAAGTCGATAAAGTATCAACATTGAAATATATCATAGTTTGTAACAATTGAAAACTAACTATTGTAAAATCTCACGAAATTGCATACAATGAACTGACAAAAATAAGCTGACAATGTATCAGCATATGTATGCAGATTTATCTAAAAGTACGTACTAAGCATAAGATTGCAGACGAAGCTATTTCTTTTTTCTTTTGTTTTCAGACTTACTTACTTATGTCTTTTTCAATCATTTTATGTTCTTTTCTAATTTTGACCGCCATCTGTAAAAAATGATGTAAACAAATCATGATTGTAGGCATGATCTATATACTAGAAATGAGTTGCTTCTAGCCACCACAATTTATAATCTCATGATCAATTTTCAAATGCAAATAACAATGTACTGCTAGACAATAATATAATTTTTGAAAATTAATTAACACAAAAACATACTTTACAGCACATAATGAATCGTCAAAATTGAGCTGTTAAAGTTTCAGCACAACTTCTCAACAGTACTTAAATGTAAGCTATGTAAACAATTTTATACTTCTTAATTAATTCTGATAATAAACAGATCATGTCTGCCAAAATGATTTGTAACGTGGGAACATCACGCATGTTTTTATAATATCCTGAAATATGTTGCCTGTACTCACAATAGATAACATCTTAAAATATGCACCTGCACAAATATGTATATCATGTAATGTATATATAATATGTAAATATGTATATCACCTTTTACTTGAGCAAATTTAATGCTGAAAGGTAGGAGTACCGTTGATGCCGCGGCCGGTGGCAGTACTTGCGCTCGCTCGAGTCACAATTCCCATCTCCACTCGAAGAATGATGCCAGAATGTTGTTTGTTTTCTAGTTAGTGTGTGGGGCTAATACCTACTCACTTAGGGTAAATATTAGGTGGCCCCCTCACTTCTACATAACATAACATAACATATCCGCGCACAACGTCAAGAAGGAAGCGGTAGGCCTAGAGAAACGACAGAACATGAAGACTGAGCAATCGTCAGAGCGGCACTTACAGCCCGAGATGCATCATTATCATCGATTGTTAGTGCAACTAGTACTTCAGTGACCGCAAGGACCATTCATAGACGGTTTACAGAAAGGCGGCTAAGGTTACAGCGCCCCTTGCACCGACTACTATTGACCTTTGTACAACGTCAAGCCCGTTTGCAGTGGTATCGGGCTTATTCGCACTGGAATGTCATTGACTGGAGTAGAATAGTCTTCAGTGATGAGTCCCGCTTTGATGAGCCCTGATGACCAGCCAAGGCGAGTCTGGAGACGCCCCGGACAGCGGTGTGATACCAACCTGACTGACTTCCGGCAGACAGGCCGACAACTAGGAGTGATGGTCTGGGGTGCCATTTCATTTCATAGTAGGACCCCTTTAGTTGTCATCCGTCGCAACCTTACAGCACAGCGGTATGTCGACGAAGTTCTAAGACCTGTTTTGTTGCCCTTCATGTCACGCCACCATGGGCTTACATTTCAGCAAGATAATACCCGACGCCACAGTGCACAAGTTTCTACTGCTTGCTGTAATGCTTTCCGAACATTACCTTGGCCACCAAGGTCGCCGGATCTCTCTCCTATTGAGCACGTTTGGAGCATTATGGGCAGGGCCCTCCAACCAGCTCGCGGGATGTTAACGATCTAACTCGGCAGTTGGAGAGAATTTGGCACAGTATCCCTCAGGAGGACCTCCGCAACCTCTATCAATCGATGCCAAGTCGAATAACTGCTTGCATAAGGGCCAGAGGTGGACAAACGCGTTACTGACTTTTTCACTTTGTGAAGCTCTATCACTTCAATAAATCATCTAATTTTTCTCTAACTGTAATCATTTGTTTTTCTGTACATGTACATCACTTCTACCGATTTTCGTCCCATTTGGATAAATCCTTCTTGGTGCGTCTTTTTTTTTTTTATCTAAGAGTGTATATTCAACTAAATTTAGGATTTGGTGAATGGTGCTATGATCCTTTCTAATACCGAAGTGAGATCTGTCAATTAGTTTAAGTCTTTCGACGTGTTCAGTGAGCCGTTGATTTAATACTGTTTCAAAAACTTCACCAAAAGTTGGAAGAAGACTGATCGGTTTGTATCTGGTAGTTAATTTTGAATTTTCCCCAGGTTTGAGAAGGTAATTATTATGGAAGGTTGCCATTGTTGCGGAAAATAACTGTGTCTGATGCAGGCATTAAAGATATTAACGAGCTGAACAATGCAATTTCCGAGGAGAGCTTTAATGGCTTCATTGTTTATAGTGTCATAATTTTTTACTTTTTTATTTTTAAGATCTTTGATGATATTTTTGACTTCATTTGGGGATAGTCTCGCGCGTTGGAGATGAAAATGTTCGAATTCCTGCAGTGTTTCCACTGCTCGCTTTGAGATAGTTGAGTTTTTTAATCAAAAATTTGTAAAAGTTTTACAAAATATGAAATGCACAATAAAATGAATTCTAAATTATAAATTCTGGTTTCCAAGTGCCCATTTTTGGGTTTAGGACTATGTTATTCAAAATTTGATTACTCTAGGTACCGTTGTTTTTTTCACAATGTGAGAAACATACATACATTCATACAGATTCTTTATAATTTAATTCCTTTAAATATAATACAGGCCGATAATATTTGGTGGAAACAATCTGAAAAGTGATACGTCGTATTTAGGTGATTCAATGCTACATGCCGAGTCCTTCTGAGTTAACGCCCCCTTGGGGTAAAAAAAAATTGATGTGGACAACACATGAGTTCCTTGTACGGCCTATTAAATTATACACATTTTTGAAGTGTGTTTGAAATGAATATGAAAGGTCTCAAGAGACCGAAGCTTCGCAAGGAAAATAAGGTTACAGGGGCAAGTCTATTTAACATCAAGGTAAATGGCTATCTCGACAATTTGGCGAGATAACCGCAAACTGGCGATGGTTTAGAGATTAATTTTTGTCGTAAAATTTTGCAAGAAATCACCAAATGCCGCCAAACGTGGAGACATTATATTTTGATCTCCCTATATAACTGCAATTGGTCTGATTCTTATATGTAATTGTAACTGTATCCGGCTCTATGTGTAAGGCAATTTCGACAAATCGAAGGTACCGGAAATTTTTTGACGGAAATGGGAAAACTATTTAAGCTGAAGAGAGCATCAGTTCTCATTTCAGTTCAGATTTGAGTTCACAGTTTAGCTTTTTGCATATTGTTTTGTGTTTGACGTTCTTGGTACTGAAGAGGTAAGTACTGGTTGTGCTTTGCCATACTGAGAAGAGCTGTAGAGCACTTTTGTGAAAAGTTCCAGAATTATACACTTTTTCTTTTGGAAAAGTAAATTTTGTAAAGACATCATGGTTTCTTGTGCATTTAATCCATTGCGAACCCGAACACACATAGCAATACCATGGGGATATTTGTTCCCACCAAAGAACACCAATGAGTCCTTCATTCATTTTTTCTAAGATATATGATACTAGGGATCAAGTCATTTCATGAAAAAGTTGTGTGCAATTCAAAGCATAATTATTTATGGTATGCTAGAATAATTTTTACCTGAATGAACGTTAAATGATAACACAGATTCAAACCATATAACTAATATGAAACACAACTGATATTTTAATGTAAATGAGGAATTTTAAGTGAATTATTAAATATGAATGATTTTGTAACTGTCAGATTCTCAACAGAAAGGAAACTTGCTCAATGTATACTCCAAATGGAACGAAAAATTGAATTTTTTTAATATAATATGTCGATGAAATAATATCAGATATTATATGAATGGCATTGGATATATCTGCTAACTATCCTTGTCTTAATTTATAGAGTTTCACTAATTATCCTCATTAGTAGGACAAAGTTGATTGTTTAAACCCATTCGAGCTTGATTAAGAATAATGTTCCCGAATTCAAAATTAATGATGTAGTTTTAGTTAAGGAGGACCATTTACTCCGAAATTTTTGGAGACTGGGGTGAATCCTTGAGTTATTTCCTGGAAGAGATGGCAAGGTGAGGGCTTGCAAGGTAAAAACCGAGTCATCGGTTATCAGACGTCCTGTACAACATTTGTACAATTTAGAACTTCAGAACTAAAGTTTTATCTTCAGTGTTAATTTGCAAATATGTCTTGTGAGTATATCCTTTTATGGCTGTTTATTATTTTTTGAATTATTCTGTTAAAATTTGTAATTCTAGTAACTTCCATGCACAAATTTAATAATTTAAAATGTGCTTAAGTTCACAGATTCATGGTATGCTCTCTTAGAAGGCCTTTGAATAATCTTCTAAAAAAGGTGAATTTTGTTTTTTTAAATCTGGATAATATTATATTTAAATTGCCTAATGTTCCATTTAATTCTCAGTTACTTAGATGAGATATTTGTTTTGTGTCTGGAACTCTAGTGTTTTTGTAATATGAATGTATACAAGTTTGATGAACCATCTGTGGTTCATGGGGGGGGGCAAGTTGTTAAAAATAAAATGATCATGGGATCAGACGACCGTGGTTTGCTATCGCCTGAATTCTTTCCCGGCAGGCCTTGCGGTAAATATTTATGTAAACATATCTTTAGAATTCTATGTAATGAATATTTTTGCTTACTAGGCTAGCTTTTTTTTTCTTTTTCTCAGATTAATTGCGTTTAGATTTTTCAGTCTAATATGTTCTTGTATGTGATGTAAATAAAAATAAGAAAAAAGCTGGACAACATGTTCTTCATTCAAGAATCTCGTTTAATTTTCTAGTGATATTATTATTTTTTCATCTAGCGCTATTTTATGTGGAGTACTAGAGACAGATCGTACACTCTGTTCGGCTTTAAATAGCTTTCAATCGATCGCGAGATATTTCTAGTAATTTCTGCTTCTCGAGAACTCTGGAATGCAATAAGAAGATGTAACTACGGTTACAGCTAACATAGTGGTCAATTACATTTATTCAATTTAAATACAAATTACCAAGATAAATATAATTGCTCAATGTTAAATGCACGTGCCCCTGTATGTTTACTTTTCCGGCATAGCTTTCTCCTAAAATTTGACTCGCCCTGCATTGCATTTGGAAATACAACAACTTTAATTATAATTCTACTAAAATTAGCTGTCTAAATACAAAATTCGTAGCAATGTAAAATAACAGTGTTAGTTATGTTCCCAGAATTTAGTAGGTTTATAATTGGCGATATCAGATAAAAAGTGCATGACATGAGCTTTTATTTAGTCGTATACTAATTATTTGCTTTGTTTCATTTTGATGTACAGTTCTTCCAAATTTTGTTTCAGAAAACGTAATTTTCACATTAAAGTTTAAAGATTAATTCCGCTTTCCTTTGCTTATCTAGAAACGTGATATTTCAACAAGGAATTGTCATTTCCAAGACACAGTGGAAAATTGCAATAAAAACATTAAAGAGTATTATTAAAGAACATTAAAGGTATTATGTGACCCAGTTTCATGTGTTTATCAAATTTCGTTTCTTTTTACTTATTTGTAAAAGAATAGATAGTTTCAATTTTTTATTATTAAATCTGAATTTCATGAGTTCTTTGGTCTGGGTTTCGTGGCTAAGATTTGAATAGTTTCGTACTGTTCTAGTAATTATGAGTAAAGAAAAAATTAAAACACAGAAACTTTCAGATTTTTATTTTACACATATAAACAAACATTTACAACCATACCAGTTATGTGGTAATTACTTTACACCACGTATGATATATATATATATGCATATAAAAGAGAAAAATGAGCACTTTCGTACACATATGTATAAATGCAAAGTTGTTTCACATTAACAACATCAAAAACATTTCTGTCGAATTATGGATGCCAGAATGTTTCGCAATCAAATTTGTTAAATAGCTTTCTTTTGCAGTTTTGAATTTTAAGTGTAATGGAATGAATGACAACGGATTTCAAACAACATCTAAATATTTTTCTCTTTACATTCATATGACTATTATATTACACTCATACGATTGGATCGGCTGCTTTTTTAATCAGTCCCCCCTCCCTCCCGATGACGTGAAAAATGCTGTTCCTGAGTTATTACAGATGCGTATATTTTTTACATAGAATTAATTTTTATTTTTTGTAATAAATATTAGTCTATTGGACTCCTACATTCTCTTCACAAGAAAAGAGAAGCTGTTTATAAGAAGACAATGGAAGGTTTAGTAACAAAAAATTTTAATAGAAATTCACATGAGAACCAGATTTAATACAAATTTAGTTCAATGTAATTTTAACTTCAAGAATACTTCAACTGAATAATTCAATACTTTAATCTTTCCAAAGAAACTGTAAAATCGAAATGCAAACATACGATTTAAGTCATTAATAAGATGGCAATCAATATATTTATATTGAAATTTATCTTTTACACGAGATTAAAAATTGCAAATTAAACATAAAAAACATAATTATTTAGTAGTAATTCAATAAATATACTATTTTACTCGCACTTCAAAAAGAAAAAATGTAAATTTTTATGTAAACTTAAATCAAATAAAATTCTTTGTTTTACTGTAATTAAATTTTATGAAGGGAAACAACAGATTTCAAACTAAATAACTCTGACATGAATATTAGTGCTTTAAGTAATTTTTTTCTTTAGTAACGAAAGTTTTAAGAAACAATATCTGTCAACCGACACAGTCTGAGACTGTAAAAAAGGTGCTAACAGTTGTGACCGTAGAGAGATTCTGAATTTCTAAAAAGAAACGACCAACAGGATGCAGCTTCTGGTTGAAGCATCATTGCTGAATGTGCCGATAATGCAGAACTTTTTCTTAAATCTTTCAACTCACAAAAAATGTCACTCCATTCGAAATTACGACAATGACATTTGATAAACTACAACAGGTAATCACTGAAGTACACCATTAGTGCAAACTCTGGAGAGTAAAGATCAACCACATTAAAAGTGCTGTTTAATGTTCAATCAGGAAGCAAAATAAAGGTGACACATTAAAACTGGGGGTCATATTACTATAGAAAACTTCTAAATATCTTTGCGGCTGTTTTCGACACTGATTTGGAATTTCATAAACATATTACGTACGTGTTGACAAAGCCAGTGAAACTTGGATTAGCATATTTTTTATTATAGAATTGTGGTCGAGACCTCATTAGTTACGAGTATAGTTTTACATGATTAATTTGGTTACATGAGAAACTCCTGCTTACATTGTTACTATATACAATTATTCCTGTCTTAAGACATTATAAATTACGGCACCGAGAATCTGATAAACATTCTTACATTATTCTTTTTTTTTCTCTTTTTTAATGTCTGTCAATAGCCTTTATAATCGCATGAAAACTCTACAGTACATTCTTTTGGTACATATGCTTTCCAGATTTAGTTTAGAAAACAGATTTAGTTTAGAAAACCAAAGAATCTAACCGTCGAACGATCTCATAAAACATTTGGCTCCAACTTTTAGTGGAAGATAAGTGTGTCATTATTCCACCTTGCAGTACTTTATCATTTAAAGATTAAAGAACATGATTTAGGCAAACAAGTCGCTTTTTTCAGCCACTGCTTGAAGTTTTTCCAGTCAGTGCGAGAAGTAACCCTAATCTTCGAAAGAACACGAATATCTGTTAAAGTTTTTGGATTGTTTATTCCAGATTCCAAGAGATGATACTTAGTACAAATAAGTAGTAATTTAGAAATTCAAGTAAAATACATGAAATTGTTAACTTTATACAAGCTTCTGTTATTGTCTCCAGTAGGCGCTAAGGGTTCTTAAAGAATGTCTTACAAGATATTTTAAAATTATGCTTCAATTTTACCAAACTGAACTGCAATTAGTTCCAGATTTATCTGAAATATTTCGCTAAAAATTAATCTTGTCATTTTTAAAGTACTGCGTTCTTAGATTTAATAAAAAATTTATGAAAATTGGGAATATTATGAAACATGAATATTATAAACTATTATTTAAAGTAAGAAATCAGAAACGAAATATACTTACTGAATGGATTAAGAAATGAAAATCGTAATTGTTTTGAATCCACCAAGAAAGTTATTTGCTGTACGAGTTTCATTGCAAAGCCAAACACAAGAATCGATTTTAACAAAACATATATACATAAAATCAATCATACAGAGGGCTGAAAAGTAATCTAACAGTAAACAAAATTATAAAACATAATATGACAAAACATGGAAGATGTTTTGCTTCTGTTTTAAACCTATGAAATCTTCTATGGAAATGAAGGAAACATTTTTCAGAAAATACTTATGCACATATGTATTTAAGCACAAATAATGAAAGTAAAGCAAGAAATAGGTAAAATCATTTAAATGACAAAAGATCAGTGAATAATAGAATGTATAAAATTTGCTTTTAATAAATTTTATTAGATTTAAGCCATATTTTTAATTTGTGTACGGTATGAAATATATGATATTTATGAAAGGGTAGAAGATGTATATGTGTCTTTTTTCTAAAAACTTTAAAAATTTCTTCTTGTATTTCAAAATAAATTTTATGCTTATTTTTGAAATACTACATACTAAAAACATTAATCATCGTCATTTAAAATATGCTCAATTTTATAATATACTTTTGTGCAACAATACATTCAGTTACAGAAAAGCATAAAACTCGTTTCAAATTTCAGCAGATATCTATTTATCTTAATAATGAGAACAATATTTAGAATATCTAAACATGTTATTGATTTTACTTTGTACCATCTTAAAATCATCAGGGTAATGTATTATTGACAGGCAACTATTTTTTATCATTGAAATCATTACTTGAACAGTAATAAACTGGGAAAACTGCAACTTATATATGAAAAAGTTTGTTACAAGTTTTCGAATCAGGACTTTCACAATCGCAAAAGAAGTGTATGAGAAAATTCCTGATGATCAAAATAAAAAACCTAAAAGAGAAGGCCACATCATTTTACAAAATGTTATTAAAAGAATACGTATTCTATATATTATATTAGCGTCTCTAGCACCACAAAATTAAAGTTCATATATTTCCAAAGAGAATACTTGCCCATCCTTTTCATGAATAATAACACAGAAATGAAAAAGCACCTTTATGATTTGAGAAACCTATCGATAGTGCAGAACTTTGTACACGATACAAAAGCTCTAAAAGCTTGACGGGTTATGTGGATTGACATTAAAATGGTTACAATCCGCAAAGAAGATCTGCGTAACGGAGAACAGAGGAAAAAGTGAAGTGCAACCAAATTGTTCGAGTGAAAAAGTCCACAATGAGACATATCGTCATATTTATTGTCCCCTTTTTATGATATCTTTGAGATTACGTAATCACTGGCTCGCATTACATAACATCATCAGGCTCGAACAGCTATTAGCTAGTTATTGGCCCACGGTAAGAAGTTACTCCGGAAGCAAAAGTCACCGGTTTTGAACATCTCTTATAATTTGCTTGCTTGTTGACTCGCCTATCGGCCTTATGTCAAGAAGCTTTAGAGTGGAGACCTCGAATAATACTAAGTTTTGACTTTTTTCGCCATGTGCATGTCAGTATTCTCCAATAAGTTTTTCTAAAATTCGCATTAGCAAGAGCATAGCAGACAGGGTTTATCATACTGTTAAGATAGCACAAATAGTACGAAAAGTCCCATAGAACCTGTGGTATGATATCATTACAGCTTACAAATGTCTCCACACTCTTGACTAGTACAAGAACATTATAAGGTGTCCATGTAATGATGAAGGCCAAAAGAATGGCACTTAACGTCCGCGCCGCTTTCCTGTCATGTTTCTTTTCTTGAACTTTGTTGTTCCTTTTCTTTATATTGGGTCGCTGGAGTCTGGCTTGTTTAGCACCCGGAAGTCCAGTTAACCGAGAAGCGTTCAAAACCTCACTGGAACTACATCGCATAAGCCTGTGATCATTCACTGAATGAGCCATCAAAGCGCTTGTGCTCAAAGATGACCTCATTGGTGCCGGCGTAGCCGGAACTTCGTCTATCATGGTAACTGTGGGTTGGGGTTCAAAGTTTGGATCGGCTGGATCAGGAAGTCGGATCATGACTGTGTAAATGGTTTCTTTTGCAGTGGCAGCGCGATTCTCTTCTTCCTGGTTGAGAAGGGCCTGAACGTACGCAATTTGCTCAGGACGTAGTGTGACAGAAGTGGCTCTGGAAGACTGAATCGGCGTTTCGGCCGAGCTGGGAGTTGTAGCCCCAGGGCTTGTACTATCATCTTCTCCCCCATCATCGCAATCAACATTACATAAAGTTATAAGGAAATCCTTTACTCGATGAGTACAGTTCTTTTCCTCTTCGTTGATATTGTTGCAAACAGTTGGTGCAGGGAGGCAAGTAGTTGCCTGTTCAGTGGACTGCTCATTTTCAGCAATTAACTCCGCCAGATAGTGCTTCCTATTCTCCGTCTCCCGCCAGATTTTGTAATACAAGACGCACATAACAATTACCGGTACATAAAATGCAATCAGTGCCGTGATAACTGTTATGTAAGAATTCGTTTCGAGGAACTGTATGTAACACTTGTTTTCCGGTACAGATCTCTTGCCCTCTATATATGGCCATGCTAGAATCCAGGGGGGCCAAGTCAAGAAGGATAGAATCCAAGCACAAGCTATCATGATAGCAGCAAGACGACTATTTCTCCGAGCTCGGTATCGAAGAGGATTTGTGACCGAAAAGTAGCGGTCAAAACTAATCATGAGCAAATTGAGAACTGAAGCATTGCTGCACAAATAGTCTAATGCGAGCCAGAGGTCACATACAATAGGTCCAAGCTTCCATCCCTCCAGTAAAGTATAACCTGTGAACAAAGGCATGGAGAACAGACCTATCATAAAGTCAGCAACTGCTAGGCTCAGAAGAAAGTAATTATTAACAGTTTGGAGCCTCCGGTCCATTTTGAAAGACACCATAACTAAAACGTTTCCTATGATTGTCGCCAAGCTGAGAAGAGTGGTTATGGTTGCAATTAGAGTTGTCTCCACGACAGTGTAAGATCTAGTAGTTTCATTGTAAAAGTTTTCATTGCATCCGTCAAATGTTTCGTTTATGGTAAGAGTCGGCATTGTTTGAGCAATTAAAAAGTAGTTCTCAGCGGAGAAACGAGCTTCGGTCAAGAATTCCAGACAGATCCATTCAAAAAAGGATTCCATGCAAGCTTCTTTTCTCACCGATGTTTCACACCAGAAGCATTTTCGTGTGCTTTCTTTTACTCTGCAAAGAAAGTTTCTTTTAAAGCATGTAACAATTTAATTAATGCTACATATATACAGTAAATCATACAGAAATAGAATCTGAGAAAAATTTATGCACACAAACATAAGTATTCAGATACTAAGCTGAAATTATTTAAACTCTAGCTAATATATTAAATTAATAAAAGAATTTAGTAATGAAATAAAAATTTTTGGGTAATATAACCCTAACTGAACTTTCCAATACAACAATCTTGAAATGTATGTTACCATAAAAAATTAATTAATATAAATTGATTTCACAATGGTTACCTTAAATTATTCGAATATGGAAAAGCACACGAAGGCTAATTGCTTGAGGGGAGGAATTTCTTAGAGAACCGTTTAAAGAAAATTGTCTACTATTCACTTCACATTTAGGGAAAATCACGAAAACTAGCTATACAGGAAGTCCGTTCACGTGGGTTTGAACCCAGGTCGAACTATCAGTCTTCAGTGGTCTTAACCACTTGGCAAAACTACAAACAATGGCAGCTATTCTGAAATCACTATATTAATGTTTAAGTATTCTACTGTAAAGAATATTGAGGGCATTTAGATTTACAAAAGGAATCTTCCATAATGTTAAGTTGTGCATTATACAGGTATTTCGAGAAAGGTAATTATGGGCTTTATTTCTTTGAACATTTAACCTACATACGTACTTCCAATTACAAAATAAGATATAGAATTTCTGAAAATTAGGTTAATTTCTTGACAGCCAAGTGTTTGGTTTTCATACTGTTTTGTTCTTTCTTGACTCCCATCGCAATAATTAATTTAATTCAAAAGTCTTAAACTTTCTCTTTGATGAAAGAGTAATTTTAAATAGCGTTGCATCTTACCTGCAACGTATGTTTAATAATACGCTGTCAACGTATGTTTGAAGAAATCAAATAATTCATCGCGTTTAGAAGTGCGCTCCTGATTTGCAAGCCATTTATGCGATGTGTACTTAAGGAAGTAATAAAGAAGAGTTTTAGGATATGTATTGTTGAAATTTAGGGTAAAAAAAATGATAAGTATAATTAAAAGAATTATTCCCTTACGTTTTATAATAAGTCAGTTACAAGTTTTAAATAATATTTAAAAAAATCCTTTTTGTATTCCCTTCTAGAAATATGCAGAGAAAGTACTATTTAACATATTTCACTATTAAAATAAAAGGTGCTATAATTTGAAATGGACCGAATAGAGCATTAATTATAAAGTGACTTAGACCTTCTCGATTTAAAATATGACTCAGAAGTTAAAAAATCATGTCATATTTGAAAAAGTATTTTAGGAAGAAGCTCTATAAATAGAAAAGAAATAATGCATAATTTTAATATTAATAATATAATAAACTTCGATCTTAATTTTTGTAATCCTTAACAGAATAAAATCGAATTACCTCAAAATTTTTTTCAAAATTAACGAAAACTCGTGAAAATATTTCATTCAAATTAAACCGTTCTGAGCAAACTGTTCTGTGAAAAGTATAGCATTTAATTCCGTTCAGAATGATATGTTGTTTAAAAATGTATTCTTTTCAGATATTTAGGACTCTGAAATATTGTAGAAAAAGAAAATATGTACATTTATAAGTATATTTACGACGTAATTACAAAATATTTACATCCGACCATTGATCTTAGTGGTAAGTAACCGAATGTTTTGGTCACCACGCAGTGATCGCCAGTGCTTCGAAGCAGTATATGGGGAAAACCGGTTAGTGCAAAGAACGTCTATGTAGAGAATGAAAGGCTTCGTAGACGTAATGTAAACCAGTTTGTCTTCTACGCCGCTAGAAAGAAAAAGGAACATTTGCCAAGGGATTTGGCGACGGAACCTGTTGGCGAGAATTTCCCCTCTGTGATGTACCGGATCTGGCCGAGATTTTCCTCCTCCGCCACGTGTATAGGAAATTGAGGAACACGGGTTAAGATGAATCGTTTTTTGACCTGGGAAATGATGAAATATTAGGTGAGGTTTCACTTTCACTGGCTGTTGAACTTGCATTATACATTCGCAGTTTGATGTCTGATATATCCGTCAATATGGAGGGGGGAAAATGGAGTCACACAGCTTTAAACTCTTGATAAAAGTGACCGTCGAACCTGTTCGAACTTCGACATCAGCTTCGAGCTTTGGTGCTTCTTGGCGACAGATATTTCACGCATGTGCAACTGTTTCCCTTTTCGTTCGAAGGGAGCCATTTCTGCTGCTGCGAAGTTTTCCTTTTTAACAATACATATTCTTTGGTTAGGGGCCTCTCCTTCTTACTTCCTACCTCCATGTTAGAACCATCGATGCTTCCGTGACAGATTCAGGGTCGGCAGGGACCGTACTGGCACTGTGTCTATCCCTTGGTTGTGGGGACACTCCATGGCTTGATATCGAAAGTTGTCCTTAGGGTTTGGCTCCCCTTGGTCAGCACTGGGAAACAGTCTTTGACCTAACTTCTTTCTCTTTGTAGGTGACCAGCTGGAGCCTGGTCGTTATTGACTTGTGTGCTTAAAACTTGTTTTTGCAGTTCAAAACTTGTTTTGCACTTGTTTTTGCTTAAAGTTTCTGTAATAGTTTGCAGTTCTGGCTTCCTGGGTTGACGGGGGTTTATGAGTCGCTCCCGGTCTCACACCTCGCACGGTCATAAAATTAGATTGTCTCTGGAGGAGGTGGCCCATTTAACATTGTAAGGCAGGATAGTCAATCTTTTTATAACTTCCGCCTACTTTGTAGGCAGTAAAATTTCCCTCCCACCATCCTTTTTGCAATACTTAATTTAGCGTAAATGCAAAGTAATATTATGAGTGGAGGCTTAGTAAAAATATGTATAGTTAATTCTATCCACTTGTTTATAATTTGCTGATATTTATAAGAGACAGAAAATTTATGTCCCGTGTTGCTAGCCGGGACATAGGTTCCAGCGAAACTGTTTTGGCTAGGAACCTTTTAGTGGTAGTGAAAGGAGAAGTTCATTTTTCGGAAAAATTTCTCTCAGCCTCATGCTTTGTTAAGATATGATAATTCCATTATGCGCGCTATAGTCACGGAGCAATACTTAAATAGAAGTGGCAAAGCCTTATAAATGTACGGAAACAGGAGAGAGCTGCGCGCGGATGAACAGACTTTCATCATTGGATGAACAAAACCACCCAAAGCTTCTACAGCTCACCATTAAAGCTTAAATCACCTCCTAGTGGGCGATAGGGACCAGGTTTCCAAGTCCTGGTGTAAGCGCTTGGAAAAGACCCAGGTCTGGGAACCTCCGTCTCTGGTGTACTACTACTGTAGCTTTGCAATCATAAAGATTTCTTTCCATTTTTTATTAAAACGTTTGTAGAATATAAGTAATCACAGTGCTATAATGTATAAATAACAATACAATCAATTCATAAAAACCATAATTTAAACAGTAGACGGTATTTAATCAACAATTCTAACTACCACTGAGAAGTATTAAAAATCATTATGAAGCAATAAATAAAATAACCTGCTCTAAAAAACAACAAATGCTAAGCTGAATAAACACTTTAAAAACAATAAACACTAAAACTCACTCTAAAAAATAATAACATGCTCTGATAAACAATATATAGTTTGAAAGTTATATTTAAGATGCCGTATGGCATGATGCATTAGTTTCAAGTTTAACTATGTAAAAAATTGTTATTATTTCTTCTTTTGACGACTCAAACTAAATGGAAAAGCAAAATAAGAGTAATTTTGCATTTAGAATCTTCCTTTTCGTTGTCATTTAAACCTTTCATATTCTGATACTTCGCTAGCAACAACTGTTTTTAAAGCAAGATTCCTTCCACTTTCAGCGATACAAAGTGCCCGTAAATAGAAGGGATATCGTACAACTCTTAACAACTCTTAGCGCTTCCGTTCCATTAGTCAGCATTCATCAGATGGAAAAATACATGAAACTAATTTTATAATTAAAGCAATTATTAGCTGTCAAGTAATAATGTACACAAAATTTTTTTATAAAATAGCCTGAAGGGGGGGGGAGAAATAGCTTCTTAAGGGGTATACTACGATAATTATTTATTCTATAGTACTACTAGATGTAAAACCTAATATTTAATGTCTTAAATTGAGATTTATAATTTACTTTATTTATAGTAAAGGCTTTTATTTGATTGATTTTTCCTTCTGTTAATATATTGAGAAAATGAATATTAAACGTACCAAATTAACAAAAAATGTCAATATGGTATAAGCCCGATGCTAACATAACTAAAAGTAAATAATTTTTCAATATATAGTTTACACTTCATGAATTTAAGTTAGAGAAAAATAAAAGTTCATCCTTCTATCTTTTTACGATCCGCCGAGTGGGTATAGTAATTAGTGATGTTGACTGGTGTTCGAATCCAGACAAGATATGGATGTTTGTAAGCTTTGTGCGGCAAAGTGCGCTTAAAATACACGGTGACCTAGCGGAAAGTCCTTTCGAGAGGATGCGGTAGGAGAAGGGTGGAGACCCTTGGAACACTCTTCTGAGGTCTTCTCGCTCAAAACTGGGGCGGAGCTCTTTTTGCGTTATGTTTTCATGCTACGTTTATCACATATCTTGTTAGCCTGGGATAAGGCTTCGGCTCAGGAACTCATGTTTCGTGGCCTGCGGCCTGGGGCGGAGCTCCACATTTAGTGCAACAGTAATATGTTACGACCAATGTTATGGTATATACGATATGTATAACCAGTGTTGAAATTGTGGTGACTTGGCCAAACGTTTTTGAGGGAAGTAAAAATAGAACGAAAATACTTTTTAGTTTGGAATTAGAGGCGAATGTTCCTATTGTTATGTGAGCGACCACTTCAAATTTTCTCTTTTTTAGTAATACTGCAGTACTGTTATTAGAGGTTTATTTTAATCAACATGTTACTTTCTTATATTAAATCTATTCTTCAGTTCTACTTTTTCTCAATTTCATCTGAAATGTAAACCGAATTTAAATAATGACAGATAATCTAAAGTTTGGCGGCAGTTTAGACCAAGATCGCTGTGACTTTGATTCTGTCCTAGCGCAGTGCTATGCAGATTATTGGTGAATTCAGCTTTTACTTATAGTTACGTTATGAGGCGCATTAGCTCTGTATCCGGGTTCTTGATCTTCAATTTAATAATACTTGTTTTGAAAGTAATAGAGCTAATGTTGCATTTTCAGGGCGAAATTGTTAAGTTTTTGCTCAGTACTTTAGTTTTTGTAACTTCAAGCTGAAATACAAACATATGCCTTACTTACTTTTAGGACTGTTGTTATCTGTGATACTGACAGTCTGAGAATCCTCTGGCTGTATATGAAAACTAGTTAGTGTGTAGATTTACTGTAATTAGAGTAACCTTACAATATTTCTTTTTCTCTGAAATCTAGAATTTTAGTCTTAACTTCTAGGAGTACTTTAGGTGCATCTATATCTTTTTAAGCAACGTAGAATTTTTATTTCGATTTTATATACGATTTTCCATAAATACTTATCGCCGCACTGTTGCATCTGTACAACTATTACGGGGGGGGATTCAATCAATGCCACTTCTACACTATGCCACCTCAACTAATGCCACTTCTTTTAGAGGTCGTAAAACTTCAAGATCGTGTAGCTCCTAAAATAATGTGTATAGATTATTAGAAATTTGGAGATTTTCATATCTGTATAGCATTTACAAGAGTACCAAATTTAAAGATAATCATTGTGCATTCGTATACTACTTTCAAAATTTCAAGGTCACGTAGAATTTAGTTCGCGTTTTCTGGTTAGAAACATTAAATATTATTTTTATTTAAGGAAGCTATTTATTTGATTTAGGGAAATAGCAAGATAATTACATAATATTTTACAATTTTTTGATTTTATTTTTTCAAATTTTAAGGGTAAATTTTCTTCACATTGTTAAAAAGTAATCTGACTTATTTACACATCCAATTATATTTCATATTTTTACAATAGGATTAAGGATAAGTTAGAGAAATATGGAGTTAAAAACACTATTTAAAAATCGCATGTTATTGTTGTTGCTGTTATATAAGGTATTTTCTCCCTCCTTCCAGTATGCCTTCGAAGTGTAACGGTTAGCAAACTCGGCGCATATTCGCCAGGTACCGGCAAGCATGTCGCATCCACAGAGGCTATTGCGGTTGTAATTCTGGCTTTTAGGTCATCAATGTTCGACACCCTCCCCCTGTAAACGTTGTCCTTTCCAAATCCCCAAAGGAAAAAGGTCCAGCGGCGTTATATCAGGTGATCTGGGTGGCCAAGGAATTGGACCTCCTCGCCCAATCCATCTTCCTGTAAAATGGTCATTCAAAGAACTACGAACGATGATACCCCAGTGAGGTGGTGCACCATCTTATTGCAAAAAGACATGCGGCTGAAGCTCTTCTAGTTGTGGAAATACGAAGTTTTCCAACATGTCTAAGTATACGACTGATGAGATCGTCTTTTCTGTAAAAAAGAAAGGTCCAATGACTCGGTCGTGCATTAGTCCACACCACACATTAACCTTTGGGGAATCCCTTTGTGCCTCACGGTATTCATAGGGGTTTTCAGATTCCTATATGCGCACATTATGGCGATTAACAATGCCAGAAATAAAAGAGAGAAAAATGCAATTAATAAGCAGACGATATTTAGAAAAGTACAGATATTTAGACTGAAAAATGAAATTATCTGAAATTAACCAGACGCGCAGACGATATTTATAAAAGTAAAGATATTCAAACCTGAAAAGGAAAATATATTAGTTATTCCAGCAATAAATGCCATAGGCTTGTTTGTATCTTTATTATTTTATGAGTTATTAAACATCAAAATGGGTCCAGGACTTTATAAACACCCTGTATGTTGGAAACGTAATATCAGAATAGTATAATGAATTACTGAATAATCGTTTGCGCTTATTTATAAAGAAGCGCATAATTTAGCTTTGTTAAATGCTATATACAGCATTTAACAACTTGAATTATTAACTTTTATAGCATTAGTATTATTAAGAAAAGTTATTCTACAGCCATATTTCCTGTGTATACGATAGCTTTCATCAAAAACAAAAATCTAGCAATGGTGATGAAATTCTGTGCCAATACTTCGATTATACATTCGCCTGAATATTTCTTCTTTTATTTCTTTTACACTTTTGCTCAAATGGTGATAGATTTTTAATATAACATTTCGATATCTTTTGTTTTCATCGCTTGACGTTCAAAAATCAAATACAAAAAGCAGTGCTCTCAAACTGGCGACCCGAGGGCCACATGTTACCACCTAAACAATTTTATGCAACCCGTTAATAAGTTTAGTTATGTATCAGTTGCATACACGGTATTGCAAAGATTTCAAGATTTTAGTTAGTTATTTGAAGTCCAAATTTGCATTACTTTTAATACCATGAAAAACGAACGGGAATGATGCATAAAAAAATCTATAAATCGACCTAATTAATTTACAGTGTAATGTAAATCTTATTCAAAGATTTGAAGATATAGATTTAATTGACTTTTCTTCGTACTTGTAAAAAGATGAATATGCTCAGTTACTAATTTTTGCTGTAAGAATAATCACTTTGTTCGGGAATACGTTTATATACCTTTTAATACCTTTATATACGTTTTAATACATACATATATATATTATTTTTCACAATTGAAAATTAATAAGAAAAAAATGACCGATGAGCATGTGAAATACATAATGAAGGTAATTTCTAATGTTGAAGACAATGTTTTTCCAAGGCTGCAAGCTGTATAAGAATCAAAACGCCATTAAGTGTCAAGCTGCAATAAGAAATAAAGTTTATATTTATTTACATATAAATACAGGTATTTTTATTTATGTGCCGAAGAAAAATTCAATGAATAAGAGAAAAAGACATGGTTGTCATTATTTTATTCTCAACTTTTGTTCTATTTGGATAGTGTTTCTCACAAAATTTAGAAAGTTTTCATACTTTATTTATTTTTAGTTTAATTATTTAGTTAATGATGGAAGTTATTTAATGTATTTAATGATTAATTAAATATATTGTAAGATTCTTTTATGTTCATTAGCCAGTTATTTTAGCTTTTGGCTTTTACTGTCACTTCTCCTTTCCTTTTTCCCGCCAGAATGCAAATTAATTCGCGATTATTTATAATGAGGATTTTAGAGTATTTGTTATGAGCTTGTTCTGCTTCACGAAGCCGCGTTCCCAGGTTGTTAGATCATTAGATGAGATTTGCAGTTTTCACCCTTGCATTATAATTGCTGATATTGAATCTTCACGTCGGTTAGGTGAGTGAGCCAACTTCGCGTTAAATTAAATTGTGTAACTTTTCGCTACTAGTTTATTTAATTTAAATTTTGCATTTGACTGAATGTTATTCTAAGTTACATCGCCAAAAGTGGTTATCTGAATTATGAGCACCGAGTGTGCCTTCTGTTCTTCTTAGTTTGAAATAAAAGGGTCTTTTACACCCTTCTCAAGTTTCAGTTGTTATTTTAGTTTAACTGATGATTCGCTCAAGGTCTACCGAGAGTTTGGTCACTATTTAATGATTGCTAAAAAAAAAAATCTGAGAGGTTTTAGATTTTAAATTACGTCCAAAGGGGCGTTTTTTAGACATTTTGTGTAATGTTACCTTTATGTATTAAATATTATGTTCTTCGCACCTAAACCATAAAATTCAGTTACAGAATAATATCGCAAAATAATTTTAAACTGAGCATATCTTTAGAATTTCCTATACACAGTCTCACGCGCTGGAGATAAAAATATTTTTTCTGTACAGCGTTGCCATGGCTCGCTTTGAAATCCTTGAATTTATTAATCAAAAATTCGTTAACGTTTCAAAAAATATGAAATCGGTAATAAAACAAGTTCCAAATTTCAGCTTTCCAGATGCCCATATTCGCAGCAGAATTACGTCATTGAAAATTCGATGGCTCTTGGTACCGCCGTTTTATCATAATGCGAGAAACATACATACATTTATGCACATTCTTCATTATTTAATTTCTTTAAATATAATATAGGGCTGCAATGTTTTGTGGCAACAGTTTGAAAAGTGAACCGACATTTAATGTTTCCGACGCAAAATCGTAAAACGAAACTAATAGGACTTCAGGGACAAAGCCCCTTTGCACTAAAAACTTTATAATATCAAAATTATTTTAAATAAATTTCAACCTGAAAATTTAGCACTCAACTATCAATATGTTTGAATTACAACGTATAACCAATATACCAAATTTTAGATTTTAGACAGAAAATAGACATAAAGTTAGATTTTTTCATTCGTAATTAATCTTACTGTTTACGCATGTTTTGATAAATATTTAATAAGACAATTTTAAAATTTAGTTAAAATATTAAAAAAAAATTATTTCATTAAACACGGGGGGGGGCGGAAGAAAGGAATCTGGCCCGTTAGTTGTTTTCAGATGGGGCATTTGGCTTGCATTTGTGTTTAAGACCACTGCACTAGAGCCCCAATTATTCGGTACTCCTGTCTTCTGAGTCGCAGAAATAATGTTGCATGTCTTTAACATTGAGAAAAAAAAATAAAAATAAGCTGATATGATTAGTTGTATGAGTTATGCGTTTTGATTTTACTCAATTAAAAAGGCAATTGAAAAATAATAATTTTGTCTCTTAATTTTGCTCAAAAAAGTAAGTTTCGTATTTTATCTTACGAAAATAAAATAAATGAAAAGGAATGTCCTCCTGTGTAAATGCGTTTCACTTTTGATTTGAGTCTGTTGCCGTTCGGCAAAATGTACGATATTTATCTTTCAAGTTCAATCTATTTATTATTGGTTAACAAACTAAACTATTTAAAAGCAACAGATGCAGTTCCTCAGAATATTATTATTACATTTCATCTGATTGACTGAAATAAATATACACTAATTTCATAATATGTCTAACTAAAACATTAAATATTTTTATAGAATTATGTTATATGTTTTTTGTTACATATTTAATTATATGTTGGTCTCAATATGCGTTCATCTAGTACCCTATAAAATGTTTCGCTATTCTACTTGGGCCGTCTATAGTGAAAATGTCTACTGATAAAGCATATTAATTTTTTTAGGCGATCGTTAAAATCTGAACAATTTGAGATTCCTCCACACTCTGGGTAGTAGAATTCAAAATCTTCAGAGTTCCAGTTTCATTCCCTTGATACGTGAATACCATTTTGATCATAATAAAACTTGATTTGAATTTTTTTTTGTACTTGCTTATTAGCCTCCCGATCATTTACGGAAATTTCGGCAACGATCGCCAATTGTCTATCGTCCTATAGAATTCTAGAGACGATGGTTCAGCCATAATTCTCCCCTGGCCTGGTGCTAAATCGTGATACTTGGCCGATCGACGGGATAATACGAAAGAATCATATTTTATGAACTGAAACATGTCCAAATCGAAGGATATCAAACTATGAGAATAATTTTCTGTATTATATACTAAGAGTGTATATACTGGTGTTCATTATCCTGCGTTCATGAAAGG
The DNA here is from genome assembly GCA_000611955.2 of Stegodyphus mimosarum. NCBI lineage: Eukaryota > Metazoa > Arthropoda > Arachnida > Araneae > Eresidae > Stegodyphus > Stegodyphus mimosarum. The sequence continues at coordinate 182,705 of KK116321.1, forward strand.
ATGATGCGTCTCAGGATGAACGCATCATCCGACGTTCATCCTGAAAAATCAGCACAGGCTCGAACAGGCATGTTTCAGGCTCGAACCTGTGTTAGAGCCTGAAACATTAGAGTTCAATCATTTAGAATATTATTATTAATAATAAATTACGTTTAGCCATGCAGAAATGAATTTACTTTTGTTGAAGTAAGTAGCTTCAATATCCAAGACCAATTAAACAGTATAAAATAATTAAGTGTAATATAGCTTAAACAGCAATATATATTACTATATGAAAGGCATGTACAATTACATTATTTTATTGGCACAAGAAAAAACTAAAATCTATCTTTTCATTTCGGGAACATATTACGCTACCATAGAATTAATTAATGGTGAGGCCTAGTAAATTCCTGATTCTGAATGTTGCCAGTTTTACAATGAAAATTTTAAATTTTGTTTTCGAATTGTAACAACATTACACATTAGTGTAAACAGCCATATATTTATACTTTTTATCAGTTTTTAAGTTTTCTCAATGCAGTAAATTTGCTCAGTAACGAACCTGTAAGGCTCTACAGAATTTTGGTCTTTACCTTGAATACTGTAAATCTGTCATGTAGACCGACAACGATGATTATCAATTTGCACTACTCAAAGTTTCCAGAATCTTTTAAAGGAAAATACTATAAAAGAAATATGGTAATTCGATTTGATAACACTGCTATATCGAGAAAATTACCAGAAAAACCTAAGGATGAATACAATTTAAAAATAGGAAAAAAATATTTTACGCGTGGATAATGATAGTAAAATAAATATGTAAATAATAATAGTAATAAAGCTCCAAAAGCTTAACATTATAAATGAGGAATTTAATTTGTGATTTAAATAGTAACTAATAATTTTGAAGGGAATATTTTATTTGTAAATTTTACTATAATGTAAGAATACGCTTAGTAAACAATATAAAACCATTCTTTGGAATAAAGAATTCAACAATAAATTTTAAATAATATTTGAAATTTCACTTAAAAACACATCTTAACGTACGAGAGATATAGAACTTTAAAATATATTTATTTTCTTATTTCATTATTTAAGACATATACACTATTTTACAATGCATGCTCTGTTTATAATTCAGGGTTAAAGTTTCATAAAATCGGCATATAAATGATAAGTACAGGATTTAAAAATAATATAAATGATTTTTAATCCTATAAAATATAACGCATTTCGCATGATCGAATATTAGGTATGCTTCCACTAAATAGCCATATGTAATAACTTTAAATATTTGAAATTTAAAATATTATAATAAAGATATTAAAATTCAATGAATAATTTAAACTTTGTATTTAATTGAACTGTAAAATTTTTCGTGCAATTCAATTAGTATTCGACTTCTAAAATGTACCAAACTTTTCCATTGAAGTATAAATTATTATAATAATTTTAATTAAAAACACTTATTAATGAAACTAAGATAACTGGAGAAATATATTTATTACAAAATGTTTCACATCTATGTCAAATAATGCTTGATTTCGAAAATGAGTATGGACTAAAAGACGAACTAATAGGAAAATTTAAAATTCAAAAATTCTGAGCAGAAACGAATGTATCGATTTTCGTACACAAATTTATTAATTTCTTTATCCTAGCCGACGTTGCATAAGAAATAGTCACTATAGAAAGCACACAAGTAAAGTATTTGTATTATGACATGAATAACATATTTCCGCCATATTAATAAATAATAACGAGAGTAAAATTAAAAATAGATGAAAATATTCAGACTTTTAATGAATTAATTTAACAGCAATTAACTAACATAAGTAATTTCTTTCGTCTCAAATAAAGACGAAGGTACTGATGAAGTTTAAACATCGGATCGATCTATCTTAGCCAGGTGAAGGAGGCCACTTACCTTACTCTCTAAGCCCATTAAGTCCTTCATCCGATCGGCCTAGTATTCTTTCGGCACATATAATTAGTCACCATCAGCCGGTTATTATATAAAAATGGAAATTTAGAAATCTTCTGAATCTTATTAACTGTATATCTATAATGTTTTTTAGAACAGAGGAATCTATTTACAGCAAAGAGAGAGATGAGAATTCAGGCGAGATCAGATCCTTCTCTCGTCAAATCGAACTGGCATCCGGTCCATATCGGGATCGTTTAGTGGGAGGGATGTAGATTTTCTTCTCCAGACGTTCCATTTCTACGTCTGTCGAATGAACCCTCACCTCGTGTCAGGCTATTAACACACCTGTAACTTCCGGATCATGGGTGTGGATGCGAAAAATGGCTCAGTGGATTCAGAAGGGAGTAAACAAAGGGGTTTCTCATCTGCCGGAATGCAATGTAGATGCCGCTCCCGCGCAGGGGCTTATCAGAATATCCTGCGCGCGCATCCACCCACCTCCGAAGCAAGAGGGCGCTCATCTTTCTGCAGCAGGCTAGAATCCAGGGGCGCATCGCATAAATTGCAATGCAACGGGGCATCATCCGCCAACGAAGAGCTGAACGTTCTTCGTTTTGATTTAGAATCCACTTGAGTGCTTTTCATAAAAATTAATTTTTTTTGGGGGGGGGGCTGCAGAAAATAACACAGGCGCTGACGTGCGAAAGAAAAAGAGAATTATTTTTTGTTGATAAAAGAGCAGACAGGGGAATTAAAAAATGTAAAAAAATCTTTATATTACATTGTTTTAATTAAATTCTCTAAAAAATAAAGAATAATTTTTTTTCATAAATACAAAATTCTCAGTCATATTTGACAAAATATGGAATTCTGGGGCTGATACTAATGACAGATTTTAAATCAAAATTGTCAAAGATAAATTTAAGATATTGAATTTCATCATTTTTATTTATATCATTCTGTTGCTGTCACTCCTATTGTTCTTTAATTGGGGATGTATCACTGTTTTATTTTTCGTAACACAAGATCAAGACAATAAGTATAACAAACTTTTTTTGGGAGGGGAGCGTTACTTTTTTTTTAAAGATCTCTAGATCTATCCGGTGGTTTAATATTGCTTTTAAAATGGTTAATTTACTGATTTAGAATTATAATTTAAAAATATTATTATTGGCTCACAGTGATCATAGCGACCATTGAGTTTGGGTTGAAGTGGCTAAAAATCTACAGACATTCATAAATTAAGCTAATTCAAGGCAAATTACAGTTTTATTTTCTAATATATCCGACGAAGAAAAGGATGAAATTCTGTGATGGATTTCTAGAGCATTAAGTAGGGAGATACGAGGGGAAAATAACAACTAAATAAAAAATATCTGTAAAAAAATCTTGAAATGATTTTTACGAAATATAACGTTAGCATCGTAAAAAAAAAAAAAAAAAAAAAAAAAAGGAATGCCAAATTGTCAAGAAAAGCGGTCCTACAGAAATAAGTCAAAAATTAATTTCAGTATTTGATCCAAAGGAAAAAAAACAAAACAAGCTAAATAAAATAGTGTTTTTTATTGATAAGAAGACGAAAAACAATAGAGGGTAGTTTTCCCCTCGATTTATCATTCCAATAGTTTAGAAGGTTTCCTTTTAAAAGATAAGAAACAGAAAAGTTTAAGCACTTTTTATCAGCATTATTCAAAAATCTGTGTGTTAAACTATTTAAGAAACCGTTATTCAGACTATATTAGCTAAGTAATAGTTATTTTTAGCCTACAGTTAAAGAAAATTAAGCAAAGGCTTAATCTGGCATGAAAAAAAAAGAACCTATAATCGTTTAGATTGAAAAATACAATAGTTTCCTAATTTGGAGTGCGAAGTTTCAAAATAGCAATTAATTTTTCAATATTTATAAAATAATTTTAACTCCTAACAGCAGAAAGGAGCAAATCTTTCTCTTTTAATGATTAATTTTTCCATTGCAAACTTTTATTAATATCTTTATTTTTAAATCTTGTTGTAATAAATAATTACGCTATTCTTTTCCATAAGAAAAAAAGGGCACTTGGAGACTGTTATGGATCTTTGTATGTAAGCAATAAATAATTTTAATCTAAAAATTTCAGACCAAAGTTTGACACAAAAGTAGTCGTTATTATTAATTTTTTTAAATATTAAAAAATTCAAAAAAGATCATAAGTACCTAAATAATAAATCTCTTTAACACCTGACATAGTTTTAAGCTAACAGTTGCAGTAGATGCCTACTAAGGTACTTTAGAAATTCATCAACAGAAATTCAAGATGAGAGCTTATAGTCTTGGTATAAAATGAGCTACTGAAAATAGCAATGCCAAATATTACGGGAAAGCCAGTGATATGAATTTATTCTCGCTTAAATAAGTACCTCCCTCCCTCCACACGAACAAACAAAAATATTCATTTATAATCACACACAAATACTAAATAACAGTTATTGTGTATATCTCATAAAACAGAAAATGACTATAACGATAAATTAATCGTTTATTAAAAGTGAAGGAAAAATAAATAAATCGAAGCAAGTTACCATTATAAGGTATATCTCCCACATTCTTAGCGTGCCTTCGTGGTGTAATGGTCAGCACACTGAGCCGGTAATTCAGAGGTCTGTGGTTCGATTCCCGGCGAAGGCGTTGCTTATTTTTCCCCTCTCTTGCTTCGAAATAAACCTAATGTCTCTACACTGGCGCCCGAACTAAAAGGGTTGTGGATGATGACTCTCCACACCCAGGATTTGGCGACTAGGCCCCCTAAAACCCTAGTCGCCCTTTAAAAAGGGGAGTATATAAGGTATATCTCCCACATTCTTAGTGTGCCTTCGTGGTGTAATGGTCAGCACACTGAGCCGGTAATTCAGAGGTCTGTGGTTCGATTCCCGGCGAAGGCGTTGCTTATTTTTCACCTCTCTTGCTTCGAAATAAACCTAATGTCTCTACACCATCATTTAATAAAATCGCGGTAATTATCAAAATTCGATAAGGATTTAATTAAGGAAATTAGTAAAATTTATCAAGTTGAGGTAATTCTTTCAAATAACGAATGTAAAATTAAACACAAAAACAATACAAAAACACATTTACAAACATGGATTAACTCGTAGATTACTATTTCTTTAGGAACCTTAAACGAATTTTCGAGAACATTAAAATCACGAGGAACTATTATTTGGAAACTGGGTTGTTTATTCTAGTGCGATGATTTCCAGCGGGCTCGGTAATGACCCCTTGGGATAGATGGAATTTTAAAATGAGTCGATGATGATCAAAGGATCGATAAACGAATATGCATCAGTAAGCGACTGGAGTAATCCAGATACCACTGATTACAAAAAAAAAGAAAAAAAAAAGTATTGCTAATTAGTTATTGAATAGATGAGACAGAATTTTTTTTGCTCAAAGCCTCTTGAAACATACACGTGAGGAGAATGCATATTATATTGTTTTGAAAACAGTTTGTAGCATTATGGCATACCCTTGCCCAATATGACTGCAGCCTGTCGTCACGATGCCGCTATAAAAATACGTAGAAGTTTTAGCGTATCTCAAAAATAAGATGCGTAACATTTGGACTATTTCTTGCTTTTTATACAGTGTTGGTTTATTAGATTATGGCAAAGCACTCAAAGGCTATCTGCCTAAGAAAAGTGGTGCCTTCGTGGAGGACTTTCTAAGGGAAATGGATTGCATACACGTTGCACATGAGGAAAGCAACGAAAACGCCCATACAGCCAGGCCTTTCGAGAGATTCGAACCTGGGACCGGGATGTGAGTGTTCAGCGATTTCACCGCTCACCGCCGGTGTTGGCTTTTGCACAAGGAATATTTAGTTATGAAAGAGTTTCATACTGTTTTAAAGCAATGAATCAAAGCAACAAATATGATCAAATCTTAGCATGATCGTCTTTTTGTTCAACTGTATGATGACAATGATGCAAATTTGAAGAATTCTTCTTCACTCGGAGGTACACTGGCTGTCCAAGGGTTCCATTATTTAATGAAATAGCGATAATTAGTAAAATTCAATTAACACCTTAATTAAGGTACCTAGTAAAATTTAACAAATTGAAATAATTTTTCACTCTTTGCAGAGATTTATTGACATTTTTAATACCATGATAGAAGACAACACTACTGCAACAATATTAATAAAATTCACAAAACACATGTTCTACTTTTATCTTATATATAACACACAAGTAGGACTGTTTGCGGGAATTTATAGATATATTTAACACCATGACAGAATTTCTCTTTGACGTCAACAACCCTACGGTAACAATATTAATAAAATTCATGAAACATATATTGTACTCGTGTATTATATATTCATAATTTAATACCGAATAAAACAAGCTGCGAGTAGCAGCCATCTGTCTTACTGAAGCTAGAACATTGGTTTCACTTATTTTTGTCCCACGCACCCTTTTCACAATTGCTAGATCATTCTCCACCCCCGTCCTTTCCAAAACTTGAAAAATACGTATATACATTTATTTAGATTTAGAGTATTTCCTAACGTGTTTTATAAATTAAACCAAAAATAGTATAGGAAATTTTGCTAAGAACCAAAACTTGAATAAAAGTTGTTTTTTATATTCATAAACTAAAACTAAATATATAAGAGCTAAATAAAAGGCTGATCACATCTCCCCCCCCTGAAACTATAAAATTCTCTTAAAGGGGAATTCCGCATTGGTTGGAAACCCTTGATCTAGAACGATTATCTTCGATTTTCGTTCTGAAATTGATTTACTTAAATCGATATTGAATCGAATAGAATTCCATTACTTTAATATCTAACTTAATATGATTGTCTGTTATTGGAAAGGACTGTATTTTCTCAGAAGATATGTTGTTATGTACAAGCTACTTAAAAAAATTTAAAAGAAAATTTTAATATTAGCTTCCCTGTCAATGATAATTATTGAAATTAGAATGTACCAGCATAGCTCATAGAACCGCTGAACTCCGAATATTTGATCTTGAAATTACGATGCAACAAGACTGACTGCATTGAAAGAAGGTGTTCAAGCACATGTGTTATTAGAAACACATGGGTATTCTTTGCAATTTAAAAGTCCTCCTAGAGAAATATACAAGATACTAGTTCTTACCGAACCAACAATATTGACTTTTCTTAACTAGTGGAAGCAGGCTTTAATAAAATCAATAATTTACTACGAAAAACAAGAACAGGTGGAATATTTTTGAAGTAGGTGACTTGAAAATTGAGTTTAACAGCTTTATACTAAATATTAAAAACATTGCTTCAATACATAAAGCGTAGCCGTCACATAAATTAAAATGGAACTTTTGTGCAGTTAGAGCCTGTAATTTAACTTCTGAAATCATGTTTTATTTTTAAATTAAAAAATAATGATAACAGAAAAATAGTAAAACACAAATGTTGTAGAGACATTAGGTTATTTTCGAAGCAGGAGACGTGAACAATGAGCAACGCCCTCGGCGGGACTCCAACCACGGACCTGTCCAATAAGCGCCGAACGTGCCGATTACTACAATACGAAGGCATGCTAAGAAAGCGGGAGAAATACCTTATCTACTCCCCCTTTTAAAGGGCGATTTGGGATTAGGGTACTCAATCGCCAAATCATGGTGGTGGAAAATCATCATCCACCGTCCTTTTTAGTTCGGGGGTCACTGTAGAGATATTAGGTATTTTATTAAAGCAGGAGAGATGAAAAATGAGCAATGCCCTCGCCGGGATGCGAACCATGGACCTTTCGAATACGCACCGAGCGTGCTGACCACTACACCACGAAGGCATGTTAAGAAGATGGGAGAAATATCTTATAATGTAATAAAAATTTTCAACCAAAAGCGTTATTAGTCTAGAAATACGATTTTGCGTTGTTTCACTTTTCATTCGAATCTGTTGTCATTTGAAAAAAAAAAGGTAAAATATTATTCCTTCATATTTAATCCGCCTACTATTAATTAAGAAATTAAACTAGTATTTAAATCTAATAGACGCAATTCTTTAAAATATTATTATTTTTTTGCTTTTAATCTGACTGATTTAACAGAGCCTTATGGTTTCCAGCGTCCCGAGACAACTGAAGACTTTGCACCTCCTTCTGTATGCCAAAAATTAAAAACATTTCCTTCTAAAATTTCATAACATCAATTTGGCGCCCCCTGGATTTCCCCTGCGTCTGGAGACATATATCACCCCTTGCCCCACCCTAGCCACGCCACTGTGATATAAATAAAAATGCATTTAATTCATCATCTATTTAATTAAAAGCATTAAATACATTTATAGAATTACATTTCATACTTTTTCACTTTTTAAAGAAACCGCCGTTCCCATGTTAGTCTAAATGCCTATTCATCTAATATCCTATAAAATACTTCGCTATTCCACCTGGAACATCTCTATCGATAATATCTATTGATAAACAATAGTAAACTTAAAACAATCCTTTTGGGTGATCGTTAAAATATGAAACCTCATAGACTTTTTTAAAACTCTTTATTTATATAGTAAGTCTAATTGTCACCTTTAAATCATTTATGTACAATTATTTGTTGCACATAAATGATTTAAATGACTATATATTAAGAGCTACGCTGTATATTAAATATTATAGAGAAAAATGTAAGTGGGTCTATGTCGAAAACCATCCTTTTAAAAGATATAGATGTAAGAAAAAGGCTGAAATCTTTATTCTGTAACTATTATTAATTGAAGTAGCCTTTAATATTGTTTATGATGCATACACACACATATATATATATTTTAAATAAAAACTGTTTTGTTTCACATAAGGATATATAAACATTTTTACTATCAGTTAAGGAAACTTTAAAGGAATCTTTAAACGATGTTAGGTTCTATGTTTAAACCTTCGAAACTAGTCCTGAAATTTTATGACTATTACCCCGATTCTTGTTGCCTTAACACCTCCAATAACCCAGTTATAGTCAGTGCACGACCTTCGACCATGTCAATTTTTTATTGCAAAAACATCTGATCAATTTCAAGAAAAATTTAAATCAATGCCATTTAGAGGAATTCTTAACCTCTTCTGCTCCAAAATATCTCGGTAAAAGAATGCTTTCAAGGCTAACAATATTTTTAGCCCACCTCGAAAATTCGTCTGTGATATCCGAATTAAGCTCATCTTCCCACGTTATCTTCCTTTTCCAAATCTTCTGGAGCAATAATTTAGGAATCAGAACTACAGATGCTGTCACTCCAATAGGATCAAATATTCTGTGAGCAGCAAAGATTTTCTTAGCAATTTTATTAAAACATAGTTCTCTCTTTTATTAAAACACAGCTCATATTTATTTTTAAAGTATCGGATTTTTTATTCCATATTAAACCTAATACTTTTGTATCCATAAGCTCCAGAGTGTTGGGTTCACTGTACTGCCATCCTCTAAGATCAATTTTTTTTTTCGCCATCACTTCAGTGAATATCTTCATAAATGTGTGGAGTGCTTCATTTTCGCTGCTGCAAATGCAATTGTCAACACAGAAACTTCTGCTCAGAATTTGTATGCGGCTATGTTGGGCATCTAGTGGGTATGTTGAATTCCCAAAGTGTATACTCTCCATAACAGCGCTTGCAGATGCTGCTGCATCAGAGAAACCAAAAGGAAAGAACTTGAAGACGCTTCAAACACCACTCAACAGTGTCGGTACCGTTTAAACTCGCTGTTATTGTCAAGCCATAAAAAAACGTAGAAAATCTCTGTCGGTCGGTAGACAAACACTTATCTGAAGGAAAGCCTTTCGTATATCTGCAATAACACTTATTTTCTCTGTACGGAATTGAATTAAAATATTTGGAATTAACTAGTTAGCATTTTCTCCCTTATCTAAACAGTCGTTGAGGCTCGGTGCCCCTTTCAGTTTGGCAGAAGCGTCAAAAACCGGTCTTATTCCAGCAGTACTATCTTCCTTTACAACGAAACGATGTGATAAATAATATACCGGAAGGGTCTGTTGATAATTCATATCTTCTATAATCGGCTTTTTGAGTCAATCAGAAAAAATATTTTCATATTCTTTATGCAATGATTGGGACTTAAGCATAATTATCATCAAGTGAAGGATGATTTTCTATCCAAGATAAGTGCATAACGTAGCAATTGGTTTCCACACTAACTGTATCAATAAAGTGTCCTCTCGTACTTTCTTCAAGTTCAATTTTGGTCTTTTGTGCATATGGATGAGTAATTCCAAGGGTCTCGCTACCACAAATTCATTAGTGACTCATTAACTGATAACATGATAATATTTATGTTATGTTATATCGAGGATATTTTTGTGTTACTTTATTACGACTATTTCATTTGTCTTAGTTTATTGTGGATATTTATCTTAGTTGTCTTATTTTGCTATTTTTACTATTTACTGATTCATTATAACCTGACTTAAATGTTTCCAGAGAGTGTACGTTAACTTTGTTGAGTCCTTAATTAACTTAGGTGGGAGGAACTTGGAAACTATATCTTTACATATCCCCACATCTAATATGTGAGCAAGAGTATAAACATAGTCTTGTATTTCTAATTATATTTCGCATACATTTTAGCGGCAACAGGTCTAATTCTTATCTGCTGATTCAAAACATTTAGAATGGTATTTTGTTTTTGGTTAAAAGTTGTGTGACTAATGTTTATCGAGAGCAAGGGAGTTTTTTTTAATAGTAATTTTTCAGATGTACCATAGAGACACCATACTAGGAAAATAGGAGACTTGTTTATTGAATAATATGATTTTATAAAAGTTTTGAGAAATATTACATATTTGTCTGAACAGATGTAAATAATTCCCGTTCGTGATCGTCTTTAAGTAAAGGTTTGTGAATTTAAGAATAAAATATTTTTTCTGACTAGATGTCTTTACATCGACACCGGACAAAAACTTTAACCATTAGCACATTTAATTGCCAAAATGAAATCTAAACAATATAAATTCAAAAATATTTTGATTTTGTAATGTTTACAAATAAAACACAAATGTAAAGTTAACATATAAGCATTAAAACTGAACTGATCTTTATACACAACAGAATATCCACAGAATAACTGATCCTTAACTCGTACGAAAACTGTAACGTAATTTTGAAATAACGTTCAAAATTTCGCTTGGAGGAAGAATACGACGGCTATTTTAGGACTCAGTGGCTTGCTTGGATGGAATGTGCAGTACGCGAAATAATATAGTTCTACAGAATATCCTACATTAATTCCTAATAAAATGTACTTATTTTTATGGTTTCTTCTGTATTTTTATATTTAATTAATGGGGAGATAACTGTCGTTAAATAGCAATGAAATCATTTTTATTAAACTATAACGCGTTGTCTACAGGGCACACAATGGACATCTTTGGGACGACTACCTTCTGTCCAGTATTTCTGAGAATATAAATAAATATTGGTTTCTAAGAATATTAGGTATTGTTCTGTTATCAAGATCGGATTGAAAAATGTATGAATGTATGTACGTATGTATGTACATTTTATGTGTACATGTAAGGACACACATACATTCGTACTTAAATATATATATGCATACATGAACACATACGTACGTACACTCGTATATTTCTGAATGCGGTCCCGATAACAGACAGTACCGAATATTAATAAATAAATGCATATAGCATCACTTCAAAGGTAAACCACTTCTGAAAGTGACCGGTATTTGTGAAAATTTAAATAAACATTAGTATTAAGCATTATTTCTCTGAGCCTTAGAACCTCTGCAGAAGACCAAAATATCTAGAACCATGGATGGTCACCAGATAGAGTTTTATCTACTACGAAATTATCGCACGACTGCATTTCAATAACATTCACAATGTATGAGATTGAAAAGCATCTACCGATTTGTAAATTTGAAAAATACAAAAAAAATTTTTTTTTTTAAAATAAGAAATTTTTCTAATTTTATTTTACTGAAGTAATCTATGTAATTTGCAAATAATTCTACAAGTAAATTACACATCTTTTTATGTTCCTATATGTTGTTCAGAATGTATTAAATATTTTAGCAATATCTAGTTCATTCAAAGTATCTTTATCATCTCTAAATAAATTTTTAAAATGACACACAAGGAGCAGTTAAAGTTAATAACGAAATAAAAAGTTTAATCTGGATATCAATACCTTTTATAAAACAATATTTTGTTATTTTATGGAACAATATTTTACTTATATTAATTTAGAAATAACTCTTACAAAAGCAAAATGCGTAAGAAAATTTAAGAATGTGCATGCTTTCAAATCTCCAAATTCTAAAAAAAAATGTTAGAGCTGAGTACAGTGGCGGCTCGTAGCTAAAATTAGTGGGAGTGCTGTTCCAAAAAAATTTAACCTTTGTTTTAAACCTGTGTAAAGGGAAACAAACATGTATAAAAAGAAAATTTATTTTGAAACTTCCATGAAATTTTACAAAAGAAAAATTAAACATTTCTTAATTATTTTAACTTAAATTGTTACAGTTCAAGCTTTACCTATTCATTTAAAAATGAAATCGATTCTTCTTGTTTTAATTTGCGCGAAGAGATCAATAATTTTCTCCTTGATCTCTGGATGACAACTGAGGAAATTTTTCTATATTGAAAGCATTGCAAGCGCATGAAAACGAAAGCTCTTGAAGTTCACTTACAGTCACAGAATTTATTACTTGAGGATGCAAGGACATGGTTAAAGTTTTCTGTAAAATAAAAGAACCGAAGAAAAATGAATGAAATAGAATAGCTGAAAAATAATCTAACCAAGAATATGGTGTATGATTTTTAAACACAGCACACGCGTAGTAAAAAAAAAGAACCAGCTCCCAACGATACTCCAGATTCGGCACTGTAAAAGCGACAGTGCTCTCTTCCTCTCAGCCTCGTACGCTGCTTCCTAAGAGCGCATGCGCACAACAGCCAAACACCACACGCGCGGGGGAAGAAATAATCAAGTTTCCAGAATTTCGGCACTGCAAGAGCGACAGTGCTGTTTTATCTCCCTGGCTCGAGTGCTGCTTTCTGTGCGCGCTTGCGCAGAACAGCCCTGTGAAGCGCAGTTCCATACAAAAACTTTCGTACCTTTTACATAAACTGGAGGATGGCTACTGACAAGAAGTATAAAGAAAGAATTAAAGAAAAAAGGGCTCATTATATTAAATATTAAAAATAATAATAAGTGGAAACAGGGGGTGCTGCAGTTCCACAGTGCTTATTACGAGCCGCTACTGGCTGAGTATAAACATCCTCAGAATGTTTGACAAGGGAAGTCCTTATGGAAAGGCAGTATGAATATCCTCAGGATTTGAAATTGAGGAGTCCTCAAGACGTCTGAGAATTAACATTTTCAGGATAGCTTAGCATATCCCTAGACATAGTAATTTAAATAAGACATCCTCAGGATGTTAAATGACGATGTCCTAAGGATATCTTAGAGCCAATATACTGAGGATATTCTAATTATGTCCCGAGATATTTCAACTTAAATATAGATCCTGTGCTATGGTTTAATTTCTAGTGACTAATTCTAAGAAAGACAAAATTAATATTTTTGGAGATAAAAGAAAAAGGAAAGCGAAACTGTACTTGCTTACAGACAGGAAGGTTAGACATCAAGGATTTCGAAAACAATGAAAATATTCAGAATTTACTTTTAAAATATATTTATTTTATTCTTTTAACATAAAATAAAATTCTTTCGTTTTTATTACTATAATATATATTTAACTGCAGGTATGTGAAAACACTTAATTTTTCGGATTTTCTATTTTCCATAAGGACTATGTATCCTCGTGGTCGTGTTGTTCATTGAGTTTTAGATTTACCAATTTAATGTTTAGAAACAAAAGAAGAAACAGTTCTTTCATTAATTCATTTTTTAATGAAATGCATTTTGCTCATTTATCAGATCAAATACAATGTTTTTTAATTTAATTCGAAATTCTTATAAGAAGTAGGATAATTTTACCCGATAATCAGTGTAATAATCAGGATTTAAACCCTATAATCAGTGTTTTCACAGCTGTAAATCATTGTTGATTATTTTCTTATTTTCCCAGACTTCAGATTTTTGCATGCTTTTGATTAACTCATTAAACTGCTCTAATAAATTCTGTCACTTCGTTATCTACTGAGTTTCGTATACACGAACTTCATTTCTGAAATTACGTAACTCACAAGATTTTTGATTAGAAGAAAGAATAACTTCTAAATTTTAACTAACATTTTATATTATTAAAACCCTATGTTTAATTGTATTGAAAACCATCTTAGTTTAAAATTTCATATATTCTGACGGCCCGCGTAATAAAATGTATAAATTAAATATCTACCCTAGCGATAATTAAGCTCTCTTTAATTTCTGTATACATACTGTATATATATATACTTTTATAATTCTACAATTTTGGTCATCATCGGTGAAAATACATCGGTGAAAGACAGAATATTTGGTTATATTCTTATACATTCGGAACATCATCGCTGTTGCTGAAATAAATAAAGGCTGTATAACGTCAGTCACATAAGTAAATAAATTTATTATTAGTGTTATTATCTTTTCTCATTCAGGATGTATAGTTCATTTTGCGTTCAAGAGTTTATTTATATGTGTTGTTATGTAATCCTATTTTGACCTACCATAATATAATTTGATACTTTGATTTATCATAATTTGACACTTTGATTTATCTATGTTTTAATAATAAAGTATGATTTAAAAACGTAACAAAAATATTTTTATTCAACATTTACCATCAGGGCCTGGCGAATGTCGACATTTGCAGGTGTAAGTGAGAAACAAAGATATTTAGCGAATATTTCGGACAAGTACCAAGAAATTCGGTGAATGCTGACTTTACCGGAGAATGTCGACATTCTCCAAATTACAGTCTTTCACAGTAACATGTATACATGAATCTTTGTTGCCTGTAGAAGTACTTTTTCCTTCATACTTATGGGTACGCGAGTTAAGTAACTTCACATTATTTCTCATTCGATTTATAGACATCTACTAGTTTTTATCGTGTCTTTGTATTTTGAGCACATCATGACATTCTTGTAAATCCCTATCAAAGGCTTCTACGGATAAGTCTTCTTTACCCTCCTTATTAAGTATCTCACATTTCATTCTAAAGTAAATGCTTATTACTTCACATTAGATAACATATAGTATGAATTTCTTATACAGTTCAACTCGATGGGATGACTTCTGCCTTAAGATGTCAAAAGACAACAAACAGACTATGTCATCTTACAGAGGAAAAGAAATCAACTACCTACCAGCCACCACAACCAAGGAGTATCCGGCAGATCACAGCATTTACTGAACATAGTCAGTATTACATCACACAGAGTGTTACATTTTGATGTTGTGCATAATTGTGCTACATACGATATACTTTGCAAAATATTGAAAAATAGCTTTTACATTTTAATCCACTGCCCTAGCTTGTCCAGAATCTATTAGTGATTCTATTGAGTCCCTGTTAGCAGTTAGTACTTGTAATGCTGATTATCAGCACATTGAATTAGAGCAGTAAGAATCAAATAAACCTGCAGAAATAAGGAAATTAAAGCTCAGAAAAATAGAGATATTAACCGGATTTAGCAGCTCTTCGTGAAATAGTAGAAGACGAAAGCTTTACTCTACTAGAATAGCCAGGCGTAAATTGGAAATTGAGAGACTAATTGGCTCTTCAACAGTCACAGCCGCAGCTATTTCCGAAGAGAGAGAACATTTGCAACAACAACAGGTTCAAAAATTTCTAAAACAGTCCCTAGATTCTTCTATAATTGCTAAAACAATTCCTCCGAGAAGTCGTTCTAAATATCAAACTCAAGAGCATATTTTTTTTCTAAAACCTAACAATTCGGAAAGAACACCTGGACTAATTAGAAATCCGCTTAGTACGGCTATTTATCCACAAATTCTAGATATTCATATCAATAATATTCTCACCATTAAATCTAAGGAGCTTGTAGAGACATTAGGTTATTTCGAAGCAGGAGACATGAAAAAGGAGCAATGACCTCACCGGGACTAGAACCACGGACCTCTCGATTACGCGCCAAGCGTGCTGACCGCTACACCACGAAGGCATGCTAAGAAGGCGGGAGAAATACCTTATATACTCCCCCTTTTAAAGGGCTATTGGGGATTAAGGTACCCAATCACCAAATCCTGGTGGTGGAGAATCATCATCCACCACCACTTTTAGTTCGGCCGCCGCTGTAGAGACATTACGTATTTTTTGAAAGCAGGAGACATGAAAAATGAGCAATGCCTCGTCGGGACTCGAACCACGGACCTCTCGAATACGTGCCGAGCATGCTAACCACTACATCATAAAGGTATGCTACGAAGGCGGGAGAAATACCTGAAAGGTTTATCCTAAGTTTATAACAGTTACTTTAAGTTTGTTACACTTTTCTGTCTCTCCTAATTTCAGCTTAAAATTTTTTACCAGAATGTATTTTCAGAAACGCGTTTAGTGCAAATGATTAAGAGTAGTATTTAAGTCGATGTTTCATTGACTTCGTTAGGATCCAGAGTTTCTGACTAGCGAGCGTTTGCCTTTGGGCTCTCTCTCTAAGCTATTACAACGATCGGCTGTACTTCAGGCCCTTGATAGTTTCGCCTACTTAATTGAGATTTAGGGGCCAACTACTTAGAAATCTGATAGCTTCGGCTATATCTTTTTAGCTAAGCTTTAATTCTTATTGAGTTCAAGCCCAAGTTGATGCTTTGCTGTACGCTCTGAGATAGGAGCCGACTGTGTTCATCCTTATTTCGAGAAATAGAGGGTAATTAACCCTTCTTGAGTCTTACGTCTCTGTTCACACACTCAAACGATTATTCGCTTATTGGTGTAAGTGGTACCCCACATTTAACTGTTAAATAAAAGAGTGGAACCACACATACCTTATAAGCTTTTAATCAGTCTCAAGACGGATACACACTTAGAACATATACTCAAATCAGTTGTTGAAACTGCAAGCCTCAGTTAGTACCCAAACGCCCTAGACTAATAGTATTTAATGTACTATTTTCAGCGGCTGCTGAAGATATCAGATCGGATTTCCTGAGAATTATATCAAATAATAATCTTAATAGCTCTTCGTCTTCTCTAGTGCTCCGATCTAAGAATACAAATGACTGGATTATTAAAATTTCAGATTCTTGTAACTGTTTCATCTTATTAAATCTTCATTCGATTTAAGCCGTGTTCTTTCCATTTTTACATTATATCTGCACGTTATTTTTATTATCCGGGTCTTGAAAGGGACGGTCGTAAATATGAGTATCCTCCCTGTTGTTGCATTTGCGCAAAACAACAATCTCATTGACAGATTTTGTGCCTTTCACATTTTAAGAGAATAAGTCTGACAACAACTGTAGTAGAAAAAATTGTGCATTACTTGAACAGCAACAGCGGATAATATTCCTTATTCATAAATTTTGTTTTTAATGTAGCCAGTTCATTTTTCAGTTCAGTTCAGTTCACTATTACATTAAGAAATTGAGTTCTAGTTTAGATGAAATGAAATCCGCTTCGGATATTAGGGATATTTCTCAATTTGCTGCGTTTTACAAAATTAGGGGTTAATCTTCCATAATCGGCGTGAACGCGAAACTTGGCGAGAGATTTTAATTTAGCTCGATTTTGATTTGGTTGTGATTTCCGACTGCATGTTTTTCTGTGGCAAACCTGTAGCTTCATTTCGGTGATTGTAATGAGTGCGAGTTTAGTGTAGCCAGAAGATTTTTTTTTTAAATTTAAGGTTAAAGTTTACAATTGGGTGCCCCTTGTTTTTTGGCGATTCTGTTTTGATGCCAAGATCGGCGCCAATAAGACACAATTTCCAGATGGCCGCTACACAAAACCAAAACAAGAAGTCAAAGAATTTCACAAACTCCATGTCCATGTACACATCGACCTATTTTTACTTAAAAAAAATCAGAGAATTGCACAAACTTAGTCATTGCACATTTTGACTTTGTCCATGTGCACATCGATTTATTTTCAATTAAATAAATCAAGAAGCTAAAACCATGTTAAAACTCTCATGGTAAACAGAAATGGGGTTTCATCGCCAAAACTGAACAAAAGTTTTCGCCAAAAAACAAGGGGCACCCAATTCTACACTAGAGCCAAATTTAATTTTGAAATGCTGAGTTTATTTTTAAACGTTTTACTCTTTAATATTTGTAGGAAGTTAAGCTGTTGTTGGTAGGAGAATGTTGGATTTAAGATGAGGTAAAGTTTATAATTTCTGAATGTTTTCATTTAATTTTATTTAGTTAATGTTTTTCGGGTCAGTTAATTATTATTATTATTATTATTATTATTATTTAGTTTTGTTTCTTGCATGTGGCAATCGAAAGATGTGGACTGTTTAAAGTTTTGAACGAAAGTTGTTTAGTGTGTTACATTCCACGACGACAGTAACTTGTATATTTTAGTGAGTTTATGATGCATCCGTTAGTAAATTTGAGTATATTTACTTAGTTGACAATTTTGGAGTCCAAGGAAAGTGTTATACAATTTATTATTTTATTATTCATTATACTATTTTATTATGAATTACATAGATAGGACTATGTTCGCATGCCTTCATGGTATAGTGATCAGCATGCTCGGCGCGTATTCGAGAGGTCCGTGGTCCGAGTCCCGGAGAGAGCATTGCTCATTTTTCAAGACTCTTGCTTTCAAAATAACCTACCACGAGTGTATTGGTGCAACACCAGGATGCCTGGGTCATGGACCTTACCCCACATCGAACAAAATACGTACTTCGAATCCTACAGGGAAATAACCTAGCATAATATTAAGTATTTTTTAATATACATGTACTATAACTATTATCGAAACTTAAGGTAACATCTGATTGAATATAGATTAGATATTAAGACCAAAATGGAGTGAGTAAACAGATATCAAGAAATTTACAGATCGTGGCAAAAGTAAAGCATAAGACTCTGAAAGCGACCTGGGAAAGACGGTACTGGTGAGCTGGTGAAGAACTTGATGGGAACAAGGTATGATAATACAAGAGAAATTACACTAAGTACAAGGTACAAGTGCGAGTTCAAATGGTGCCACATTAAGAAAAAGTAAATAATAGATCTAAATAAATAACATTATATACAATTCAAATGAGAGAGACATTACAACATTAGGCCATGTAATTACTTAAGATAGCCATAGGTCTTTTACTATTGCATGGGTCATTAATATCATAGTCATATACCCTGATTACAAGGTTATCAATCGTATTCAAGTTTTCATAAAATTTTCGGGCAAGCCGGAAATAAAAGTATTTTAATTCTTCAACCCCTAACTGTGTATGTATTTTGTGATTTCTCATGTACCATGGTGCATTTTAAATCTGTCTGAGCATCAGATTCTGGGCCTGCTGTAAAGTTTTCGATAGGATTTGCCTGAATATGCTTTTGCATAACATAAGGCGGGACGCAAAACGGTCTTATAAATAAGCAACTTTTTATCTATATAACGTACACTGTTTCGAGCAATTAAGAGGCGAAGTGTAATTTTACTAACTTGAAACTTTCTTACTGAAGCTGTAATGTGTGGGTTCTATGAGAGAGTTTTTATTGAGGATCACCTCTAAATATAGGACTTGCTTGGCCCATGGGATATTGTTTCCAAAAAATTGCAAATTTCGGTTGAACGTTTGGTGGTAAACATAATTGCCTGTGTTTTATCGAAGTTTACCTTAATCTTCCATTTTACGAGCCAAGTCTCAAGTGTGTTAATGTAATCTTGTAACCGTTGTATTGCTGGGCTAACAAATGCAATTTGAATGAGGATCGCAGTGTCGTCAGCATATATTGCGAGTGTAGTGTTGGATGTAACTGGGATGCCGTTCACGTATATATTAAATAATGTAGGCCCTAAAAGAGACCCTTGTGGGACCCAAGCAAGGATAGGTCTTTGCGTGGAAAGTGTATTTGAGACGTGAACGACAAAGCGTATACCGGTTATGTAGGATTTAATCATGTTAGTGATGTAATCTGGGAACCCCATATAGTGTAGTTTGTATATGAGTGCCTCCAGCCATACACAATAGAAAGCCTTGGCAATATCCAGGAAAGTCCCCCAGTGACTTTCTTGTTCTGCTCAGCCCTTCGGTGATGAATTCTACAACTCTATATCACTGATTTATGGTCGAGGGCTTACGTTTGAATCCAAACTGATATGGGATGATAATTCCGTGTTGATCCAGATGTTTGTTTATTCTCAAGAGCAGGATTGCTTCGACTATTTTACTCAAAGAAGACAGATGACTTATTGGTCTATAGGATTCTGGCAAATTAGCAGCTTTTTGAGGCTTTGGAATAGGCACGATCTTGGCTAGTTTCCAGCATTCAGGAAAGTGCCAAATTAACAATCTTTGTGAAGTACATCAGAATTTTAACTGGGAACATTTTGATCATCCGATTAGTAATCTGGTCATATCCTGGGCTCTTATTGTTCTTTAATTTCTTGATGTAATCATAGACTTCCGATGACATGACTGAAATCGTGTTGTCAGTGCTTGGGTTTGGTGTGTAATTATTATGAAAATTAGCAATTAACCGTTCTGTACTGGTGTCGTGAATGTTGTCTGTGCGAAACTGAGATTCTAGATGCGTGCTAAAAGTTCTGCCTTCTCAGCCTCAGTGTAGTGGATCCCGTGAGGGCGTTTAAGGGGCAGAATGGAATTGTGGCATTTTTTGTACCTCTTGATCGCTTTCCAAATAGAGTTGTCCTCCGTGGAGATGGACTCGAGGTAGTTGGCTCAGCGGGTTTATGCATTAGTGTGAGACTTGACTGCATCACAGAGCCTATTAAACATAGTTTTGTCCGCACGGAATCTGGTTCTTTGAAACTGCCTCCTGGCAGCATTTCGTCTTTTAACAAGTTGAGCTAACTCCTTCGATCTCCCCAGTTTTGATGGCTTAACTTCCTTTTTAGGAGAGTCATGAGCATTTTCAATCTTACGAGTGAACTCCTCGATCGAACTATCTATGTCATTCCCGGTGTGTATTGTTGGAAGAATGTACTGAATGTTGTTGAGAGCTTTGGCAAATATCTGACAGTCTGTTTTAAAGGCTGTCTTATCTGCTGCAGTATAGCTACTGACATCAAGAATCAATCTAACCGAATTATGATCAGATGACAATTCGTCCATCACGGAAACATTCAGTAGAGCACTGGTGTTGCTTAGGAGAAAAAAGTCAATGATTCCCGAGGGACCAGCAGCATACCGTGTTGGGGTTTTGGAGCTGCTATTTGAAACATGGCCTTACGGAGTAAACTAAATATCACATTGCTAATGGTGTTAGAATTATAGCAGTTCCAAGCTCTATGTCTCACATTGAGATCTCCACCTATAATAATATGCGTGCCAAGTGTGAGTAATGCATTGAGATCAGGCTCAACAACTGCATGGGTTTTTGATGGAGGTTTGTAGGTGGAGACAAAATGTATGTTGTGCCAGTGTTTGTTGTGATGGAAGTAGCTGTAGCCTCTATGGCGGAAAGCTGTGGAATTGTTACTTGATGGTGGGAAATGCAGCGTTTAACCAAGAGAGCAGTACCACCTCCTCTATCTCTGTTCACATTAATAGCTCTGTGGGACCTCTAGACACAGTAATTAGCAATAAGCGTTTGTATAGAAGGGCCAAGACGGTGTTCTTGTAGGAAAAATAAGTCAGGGCTGTACTCATTTATGAAGTCTCGCAGCTCATTAAGCTTACGAGCCAGATCTTTTGCATTCCATGTAATTATGCTTACAACGTTATTTGCACTACTACACATTATACAACATTTTTAGAACCAAATATACTTTCGAAAATATCAAAAATAATAAACAATTTATCAATTGTGTGCTCTGCAGCTTGTAGCTCAGGCATCCTCTCCGTAATTTTTCGAAGGATATTTGTAATCGAGAAGCGTTTAAATATATCTATTAACTCTTTAATGATCTTAAATACTATATCCATAAACATGTTTGGACCTAAGTCCTGACTTCTGTTAGTACTAGTTACTTTAATATTATCAACATTAACATAATCAGAGTTTTTAACATTACTAGCTTTGGGTGCGCCTGCAGCAACATTTGCGTAGCTAACGCCAGGTTTTACATTGCCTTTATCAAAAGTGTTGGCAACTACATTAGGTTTGTTTACATTAACTTTATCTGACATATTTTTTACAGATCTAGTAGTGGGAAATTTAGGGCACCTACGATAATTTGCGGTGTGCCCTGGCATATTGCAATTACAACACATTACTTCATCAATTCTTTTGGATTTACAATTTTCAGATTTATGTGACCAAGCACATTTAACACATTGGGGCTTTAACTTGCAGTTTTCCGAAGAGTGGTGGAAGTGCTGGCAGTTATGACACTGCATAACACTTCCAGTGGCATTATAAGCAGTTAGATTTACATAAAAGCATATAAAGTAGGTTAAGTCTTATATATCTTCAACCCCTAGTTTGTTTTTAAGTTGAACCTGGAATAAAGGCATGGGGACCTTCGTCTTAAACCTGTGTATCTGTGATACGTTATGCACCTTGTATCCAAGGGCTTCCAGTTCCTCCCTAATTTCATCCTTAGGGCAGTCGATAGGTAAACCTCTAAACACAACCTTGATAGGACTTTCAACTTACTGACAATTAACTAATAATCTATTTGTTTCTCCTCAAGATACCTAATGATTTGCCGATGACCGGCTTCTGACTTAGGAAAAACTTTCAAAAATTCACCATTAATTTTTACAGCAAATTCCAATTTAGTGTCGGACTTAAGCATTTTAACAAAATCTGAGAATTTAGTACCCGGTTTAACAATTATAGGTTTATTCTTGGGGTCTCAACTTCAAGAACCTCCGAATCAGCTTGCATATCAACATTAGTACTCTCAATTGCACTATCCATGAAACTATCAAATTTATTATTAACAGAGATGTCAACATTGCATTTAACAAGTTTAGCAGGCCTAGCCGGGTTTCTCGGCTGAATAAAACCCTCAGCATCGGTCATTTCAGTAAATGATCCTTTATTTTTCTTCGACGACCGTTTAGGCTTAGGCAAATTATCGGCAATTTTTTTCAACATTAACAATTTTAACAGTTTCTAAACTACATTCATTATCACACTTAGCAATACTATTCTTAACATTTTTTAATTGTTAGCCATAATTTTTTTAGTAACATCAGTTATATCCATGTTTATACTATCAGGATTGTGAGCACCAAAGAACTCGCCCTTACCTTTAAATATTTGTAGCAGTCCTTCTGCAAAGCCTTTTTTTCTTTAATGAACTTAGTTTTTATTACATTCTTTTCCTGTTCAGTAGAAAATTCAGTTATCCAGTCTTCCATGTCCATTCCAATTCCATGAATTCTTGACTTGAGTTTTTCAATAATTTGTAACACATGTAAATAATCCTCCAGCGAGAGTGATTCCACATTTATCAGTCCAATCCAATTATTTCCTAAGAATCTGTCCGCGAAACGGTGAATTTCATCATTTAAGCCTGACACGTGGCTACGGAGCGTAGCTGTTACATCCATGTTGTCGAACTGAGGGTGTCCATTCCCCTCCATATCCAAGTAATCGGGCGAAAAAACCCGTTAAAAATATAACGACACCGACACAATTACAGTTTAAATAATCCACAAGAGTAGGAATAATAAATCACTATGCTGATCAGTTCACAGAAGAGCAAGCAAAGTTGACCACAGTAATCCGAGCACGTGGAAAAAACACAGTAACAAAGCAGATAACTCATCCAGTAGAAACGAGCAGGAGCTTCCAGAAAACACGTCATACCAGCTGTACCTCCAAGGGTCGAATCCCCAAAATAACCCAATGACTCTACAAGTGGCGCCCGAACAAAAAAAAAGGTGGTGAATGATGATTCTCCACCACCGGGATTTGGCGATTGGGACCCCTAATCCCCAGTCACCCTTTAAAAGGGGGAGTATATAAGGTAGGTGAAAATGTGCTTTAGCCCACTGCTTGGCGATTTCTTGAAATCCCCAGTAAAAGCTCAGAATATGCTCCATAAACAAAGTTGCGAAGGAGGAGCTATCTGACGTCCATAAATGGGTGAGACTAAGCTTGTGACGTCACAATGTATTATCCATGGACCTTATAAGAGATAGACTAACCCAGTGGGGGGAGCGCGCGTCCTCCACATGTCCGCAAGAAGGAGTAGGGACGATCTGGTTTACTTTAACATTGAAACCTATAGCGTTTGTATCACATAACTGTTTTCAATTATTAAGTGTGATACATTGTATATTAAGGAGATTAAAAGTTACAGTTTTTTCAAGTAAAATTTAATATATCTCATTAAAGCACTTTTTACTGCATTTTGCGCATTATTTTCATACATAATTCTTGTATAAACATGTTTACTTCGGTAAAACGGTACAAACTCTAAACGCAAAATATATTAACTTACGTTTGCGTACATGCAAAGTAAAATTAAACATGATTAATAATACATGATGCTATAAAACAAATAAGGTAAAATATCTGATAATATTTTTTAAAATTTTATGGCTATTTTCAGGCAGTGGATTCTAAAATTATTATAACATTACAAGATGATCATTTACTTGATTATAAGATAATTAATTATTAACATTACAAGATGATTATTTATTTTAATAATTCATAAAATTCGGAGCATAAACTTTTTTGAGTGCAATGAAAAAAATAAAGTAAAATCTAGAAGCATTCAGATTTTATGTTACGCCCAGAGGGACATTTTTTAACGTTTTATGTCACCCTTATTTATTGAATATCATGTTCTTCGCACGTAAACCACATAAAATTCAATTCAACAGCAATATCACAAAATACACTGCTGGCCACCGTAAACGCAACACCCTGAAGGAAGCATGCAAATAACATGAAATTTACAACATACATTAGCGGAGGTGAGATATGTAAATGATTAGAATTTCAGCGCAGACCCACATCACGCGCGCTTGTGGCGCCACTTCAAAGCGCTATTTAAGGCTTGGAGTTTTCGACGATTTCAAAGTTCGGCAATTCTGTTTTTCTTGTGGTTTTCAAAAAAGAGATCCATTATGCCGCGTAGTAAACAGCGATCATCGTTTGATCAAGTATCCGAGTTCGCCAGAGGAAGGATAGTGGCCTACCAAGAGTGTGGATTATCTTCCAGGGAAATCGGTAGTCGTGTTGGACGAAACCAAACAACTGTAATGCGGATATGTGACCTTTGGATGCAGGAGGGTAAGACGGGCCAATGTGTTCGATGGCATCCACCTCAGTGCACCACTTCAAGTGATGACAGGAACATTGTGCGCATGGCAGTGACGGATCGCTCAGTCACATCATGAACCACAGCACAGCACATTCAGCCTGTAACGCATCATCCAGTGTCTGCGCGTACCATTCGGCGCCATTTAGAGCAGAGTGGTCTGCCTGCAAGACGTCCATTCCTTCGTCTACCCTTGACGCAGAACCACAGACGTTTCCGCCGCCAATGGTGCGATGAAAGAAGGATGTGGACGGCAGAATGGAATGAAATTGTCTTTACTGACGAGTCACGCTTCTGTCTGCAACACCACGATGGTCGGATTCGAGCCCGGAGAACCCTGGAAAGAGGATGCTGCAAAACTGCGTTATGCACCGCCACACTTGTCCTGAACCGGGTATTATGGTATGGGGCGATATTGAATATCACTCCCTCACTCCTCTCGTACGCATTGCCGGTACTTTAAACAGCCAGCGCTACATCTCTGAGGTGTTGGAGCCAGTTGTCCTTCCTTACCTCCAGGGCTTGCCCACAGCCATATTTCAACAGGATAATGCGCGACCCCACGTGGCACTCATTGTCCAAGGGTTCTTCGTTAATCACCAGATTGAATTGCTTCCCCGGCCGGCTCGCTCTCCGGATTTTCACCGATAGAAAACATGTGGTCCATGGTTGCTGAATGATTGACCCAGATTACATCCCAGGCTGTCACCCCAGATCAACTTTGGCAACTTGTGGAAGCTGCTTGGTCTACTGTACCCCAAGAACACATCCATAGTCTCTTTGAATCAATGCCGAGGCGTGTGGCAGCGGTGATCTCCGACAATAGCGGCTACTCTGGTTACTGATTCTGGAAGAAACCACACTTCACAGAAGTATATAAATTTGATCATATAATACTTGGTCAACATGTTATCTACTAAATAAATCTTGTTATGATATCTCTTGTCTTTCTTGGTGTTGCAATTTGGGTGCCCAGCAGTGTATTTGAAAACAACATATCTTTAGAATTTCCACGCTGGAGATAAAAATGTTATTTTCTGTACGGTGTTGCCATTGCTCGCTTTGAACTCGTTGAGTATGTTAATCGAAAATTCGTTAAAGTGTTACAAATATGAAATGGATTAAAGTAAGATCTAGATATCTATGCTTGGGTGAAGGATTACGTTATTCAAAATTTCATGTCTCTAGATACCGTCGTTTTTCACAGTGCGAGAAACATACATGTATTCATGAAGATTCTTCATTATTTAATTTCTTTAAATATAATACAAGGCTGTAGCCGTTCCTCAATAAACACGAACGCCGGCTAGCTTTAAAAGTATTTATTAATAGAGCACACAGGAACGGGTACAAGGAAATATACATAAATATTAAACATATAAAAGAACATTAAACATTAAAATTACAGACATCTACTATATGACAACCTAACGTGTTCGCGGCTGGAGGTCGACTGACTTAGACTGTTCGTCTTCGCCGCTCGGCGGCGTTCAATATAATTCGGTTACGGTTCAACGCTTTGAGGCCTTGTCAATCGATCTTTTTGGTCCTCTTCCTGAAACACCATCGGGTGAAAAATGGATTTTTATTGTGCAGGACTGTGCCACGAAGTGGACAGAACTATTTGCTTTAAAGGAAGCAACGGCCAGAGAATGTGCCACTACTCTTTTGGAAGAAGTTGCCCTTCGATTTGGGTTACCCAGAAAAATAGTAAGTGATAATGGTGCACAATTTACTAGTGCTGTTATGCAACAACTATGCTATATCTTGAACATTGATCAGAGTCTTACTCCTGTCTATCACCCACAGTCTAACCCAGTTGAAAGAAAGAATAGAGATCTGAAACCTCGTTTAGCAATACTTGTTGGTAATGACCATCAGTCATGGAAGGATAAACTGCCATTAATAAGGTTTGCTTT